>PVLC010036552.1:0-15736 GCA_004027655.1 Graphiurus murinus
AAAAAAAAAAAAAAAAAAAAAAAAAAAAAAAAAAAAAAAAAAAAAAAAAAAAAAAAAAAAAAAAAAAAAAAATCAATTCTCACATGTGGGATTATGTAGTCAGGCAGTATGATGAAATCAGTCAGTTGCCCTCGAGAAAACTTGTACAAAGTAATTCACTTCCCAGGTATGGATGAGAATAAGTGCTTTGAGTTCTTGGCCAGAGTAATATTAAGACTTTACCTTCAGCCACTTTGACAGGTCAGAAGTAACAGTACCTCACTCTTGTCCTTTGCCTCGTCATCATTATATCTATTGAATTAAAAATAACCCATCAAAAAAGGAGGTGGTGGCACATGGCTGTGATCCCAGTACTTGGGAGGCTGAGCCAGGAGGATTTCAGGTTCCAGGCCAGGTTCAGCAACTTGGTGAGACCCTATTTCAAAATAAGAAATAAAACGGGCTGGGGATGGGAAGCATGTAGCACAGAGGTAGAATGCTCCTGGGTTCAATTCCCAGTACTCCTCTTCAAATAAAAAATAAATAAATAAATAACCAAAGTACTGGAGTGTAGCTCAGTGGTTAAATGCATGCTTAGCATGTGCAAAGCCCTGGATTCAGTCTTCTGCAAAACATACACACACACACACACACACGAAATTGTCAGTTGACACATATGTTATAAAAACAAACAGAATCAAGCAGATCCACTATGGAGCCCAGCTCCACCTCTTGGTTTGGGTCATGATTTTAACAATTTTCTTACTCACTGTTTTCATCAATTGTCTCCTTTATGAAATGGGTATAATAGCACATAGTTCACAGAGGTGTGGTGAGAACCAGCAAATCTGACTTGCAAATTAACCATGAAAACATGCTTAATATTACTAGCATTGTGTGTGTGTGTGTGTGTGTGTGTGTGTGTGTGTGTGTGTGTGTACTGGTGATGAAATCTCCAACCACACACACTTGGCAAGTGATTTACCCACGGAGCTTTATTCCAGACCTATTTATTTATTTATTTATTTATTATTTTGTGGTACAGGGGATGACCCAGGGGCATTCTACCTCTGAGCTATACCTCCAGTCTGTTTTTTATTTTTTATTTTGAAACCGAGTCTCACTAAGTTGATAAGAGTCTAACTACTTGCTGAGGCTATCCTCGAATCTTTGATCCTCCTGTTTCAGCCTCCCAAGTACTGGGATTACAGGCATGTGCCACCCTGCCTAGCCACCCCAGCACTTTTTGTTTTATTTTTATATAGGTTTTATTCTTATATATTTTTATATAGGTAAATTGTTGAGGATGGCCTCAAATTCAGAATCCTCCTGCCCTCAGCCTTGGGGTTACATGCATGTACCACCATGTGCAGTTCAGGATTTGTACTTATTTATTTAGTAGTCCTGAGGATTGAACCCAGTGGCAATCTTCCTTCAAGATATACCTCCAAGCCCTCTCCCCACCTTTTTTTGCTGTAACTGGGGATTGAAGCCAGGGACATTCTACCTCTGATCTACATCAGCAGCTATTTTTTATTTGTATTTTTAAATTTTTTACGGTACAGGGGATGGAACCCAGGGGCATTCTGCCTCCGAGCTACACCCCAGTCCTAGTTTTTATTCTTTATTTTGAAACAGGGTCTCACTAAGTTGTGGAGGGCCTCACTAAGTAGCTGAGGCTGGCTGCAAACCTGGATCCTCTGGTCTCAGCCTCCCAAGTACTGGGATTACAAGTGTGCACCATCAAGCCCGGCCTCATTTTTTATTTTGAAACAAGGTCTCACTAAGTTGCAGAGGCCTCACTAGTTTGCTGATGCTGGCCGCAAACCTCCTGTGTCAGCCTCCCAAGTACTGGGATTACAGGCATCTGCCACCATGCCAGGCTTCCTTAACCCTTTAAAAAATATGTTGTTATAGCCGGGAGTGGTGGTGCATGCTTGTAATCCCAGCATTTGGGAGGCTGAGACTGGAGCATCCGGGTTTGTGGCAAGCCTCAGCTACCTAGCGAGGCCCTCCGCAACTTAGTGAGACCTGGTTTCAAAATAAAGAATAAAAAATAGGGCTGGGGGTATAGCTCAAAGGTAGAACGCCCCTGAGTTCAATCCCCAGTACCACAAAAAAAATTTTGTTGTTTTGAAATAGGGTCTCACTAGGTTGTTGAGGCTGGCAGTGTGTGTGTGTGTGTGTGTGTGTGTGTGTGTGTGTGTGTGTGTGTGTGTGTTACTAGGGATTGAACCCAGGGACATTCTACTTCCAAGCTACACTCCCAGCTTATTTTATACTTTAATTTTGAAACAGGATCTCATTAACTTGTGGAGGGCCTTACAAGTTGCTGAGGCTAGCCTTGAACCTATGATCCTCTTGTCTCAGCCTCCCAAGTACTGAGATTTCAAGCATGTGCCACCACCCCTGACTCTGAGGCTGGTCTTGAACCTGTGATCCTCCTGTCTTTTCTCAGCCTCCAAAATTCTGGGATTACAGGCATGCACCATGATGCCTGGTTTAGAATTTGGTTTTTAAATGCAGGTTTTAATGGGGCTAGGGATTTAGCTCAATAGTAGAATATGTGCTTAGCATGTGCAAGGCCCTGGGTTCTATTACCAAAAGCTGAGGAGATACTATATTGAAAACATAATTTGAGCTGGGCATGGTGGCACATGCTTGTGTGAGAAATAATTAGATCTTTTCTATCAAAGGAATAGTTTGACTTGGGATCCATGTTGTAAAACTGCCATTGTGTAAATTTATGCGTGCTTCTGTTTTTGTAAAGATAGCATTTTCTGGAAAATGTGGGTACCAACACCTTCCCCAGCACCCCCTTGAGCCAATGGTGTAAAGATTGTGAGGCTATTTTCCCAACAATAGGAGCACAGCACAGAAACACTGTGCTGGAAGTAAAATGCCCAGCAAGTTTCCTCCATGTTGTTCTTGCACACCTGACCTCACTGGTGGCAGAATCCCTTTTAGCAAAAAGTAAAAATTGCCTTGCTGAGCTGCTTTCAAATATGTGTCTTTTTTTTTAATGATGCCATAAAAATTTACTTCTAACAATTGTAATCTCAGTACTTGGGAGGTTGAGACAGGAGAATCACAAGTTCACCACCAGCCTCAGCAACTTAGTGGAGACCCTGTTTCCAAATGGAAACTTAGTGAGGCTGTCTGAAACTTAGTAAGAGCTTGTTTCCAAATAGAAGAATAAGATGGGGCTAAGGGTATAGCTCAGAGGTAGAGTGCCCTTGGGTTCCATCCCCAGTACCAAAAACAAAAACAGGAAAAAAAATACAAAACATAGTTGTTGTTCACAGTTCCCAAGATGGAAACTGTCACACTCGGAGGAGCCAGGGTTGGTCAGCAGGCAGAGGAAATAGGAGAAGACAGAAGCCTTTATTGTGGTTTCTGTGGGAAGAAAGGGGGGCGGGGTAGGCAGGCTTAGGTTTGGCTAATTTGAATGACTTCATCAAGTCTAAGATATAGGGGAGGTCCAGAATTGTTTGGTACCAGGCTTGGTCCAGAGCATAAGAGCCTAATAGGGATCCTTTGGGGTGGAGTGGGCTGGAGACTGGTTTGTTTGCTTGTGAAAGGCATGCTCTCTGGCACTCCTTTACTATCTCTGGAACTGACTAGCCTTGGGAAGGACAGTGTCTCTTGGATAAGCAAAATCCTAGGTTATTATAGCATCAGAAATATAGCAAATAAAACGCCATGATTGGCAGGGCTTGGTGGTGCATGCCTGTAATCTCAATACTTGGGAGGTGGAGATAGGAGGTTTTTCAGGTTTGAGGCCAGTGCTAGTAAATTAGCAAGTCTCAGTTTCCATATAATTTTTTAAAGAGCTGAGTGTGTATCTCAGTGGTAAAAAGCCCCTAGTTTCAATGCCCTGTATCAAACAAACATGCAATAAAGGAAAAAAAAAACAAAAATAAAATAAAAAGCCATGGTTAATACAGATTTCTGGAAAACAATTTCTTTATATACATTTTCTTACTGATGTCAAATCTATGGTCAAAAGTAAAAATAAAGGCAAGTCCCAAGGCTGGTATGATTTAAAATTATTTTTTAAATTAGCAAGCTGGGTGTGGTGGCACACTCCTATAAACCCAGTACTTGGGAGGCTGAGGCAGGAGGCATGCAGATTCAAGGCTAACCTCAGCAATTTAATGAAACCCTGTTTCAAAATAAAAATTAAGAAGATCTTGGAGTGTAGCTCAGAGGTATAATGCCCCTGGTTCCAACACCCAATACAAAAAAAAGGAAGATACTGTTGCAAAGTGACCCACAGAGGCACACCAGACTCCATAGTGCCAAAGAAGTCGATTTATTTACCTGCCAGCCCGGGCGAACAGCCTGAATGCTGTTGCATGGAATGTTGATGTGGGCCAGTTTTATACCTCTTGGTTACAGAGTTGGGGGTATGGAAAAGTCAGAATTTTATGGTTATAAAATCATTACATCATTTGACAAATGCCAGGTGTTTGTTTAGAACAGACAACATATCTTACTTAGATGCTGTCTTGTGGCCAAGACAGCTTCCTCATATCATGCGTAGCAAAGCAGATAATAGCAGTTAGAATTCCTTTTTACATCCTGGTTTAGTTACAGGGTGCCCCTCTGACCTGTAGTCAAAGGGCAAGGGGAGAGCTTTCCTGAGACTTTTACCTAAAAATTGATATATACTGTTTCAATACAAAATGAAGGCAGAGATGCCAATATATCCTGCTTTAGTTACCCATTGAGTATCTGCAGGCCTGAGTGCAGAATCAGTGACTTTATCAAAGGCAGCCTTTCTAAGCCTTTGTTATATGATCTCCTCAGTATGTTTCTGCCAGGATGAAAAGAAAGAATCTCCCTCCTCCATTCCAGTCTCCTAGTTATCCTCATCACCCTAGCCCTGCCCTACTACCATGCAGGCTGCTACTCCCAGCCTTGGGCTAAGAGTGACTCACAGCCCTTTTTTTCTCATCCTTCCAGATGTTTGGGGGGAAAGGGAGTGGGAATTATGAAGGTAAAAAACGAAGACAATGGGGTCCCTGAGGTGTTACTTGCCAGGCAACAACCTTTGCATTTTAGGTCAAACAGGAAATCTCATGAGCTGCTTTCTGGTAGGGGTGGGAGTGGGAGTGGGGAAAGATTAAGGAGCTCCTCAAACTTCACATTGTAGGAAGTGGGAAGGGAGAAGAGCTTCAAACCTGACCAAGACCTAGGCTAGGATTTGCAGCTACCCCTGGGATTCCTCCCTGTTCTTCTCCTCCTTCACCTTAGCAGTAATGGCCATTTCTCCAGGTAC
Source organism: Graphiurus murinus (assembly GCA_004027655.1). Taxonomy (NCBI): domain Eukaryota; kingdom Metazoa; phylum Chordata; class Mammalia; order Rodentia; family Gliridae; genus Graphiurus; species Graphiurus murinus. The sequence goes on from PVLC010036552.1 coordinate 5,264, forward strand.
AGAATCTAGTCAGAGCCTTTTTTATCTGCCCCATTCCCTGGATAGGCTCAGTAACTTCTCATTGTGCTAGGAAACTGTGATCCACACAGGCTAGATGGCTTTACCAGAGTGAATCAGGGTGGACTCACATGTGCAGGGTGCCCAGACTGCCAAATTTCCACTCTCTCCATTTGATCGATTTTTAAAATTTCAGCTTAGAGTGGAGACCAACTCTCCCTGCAAACCTCCCAGAACCTGATGCTTTTTGACTCCCTGCCCCAGCTCCAGCTCTGAACCCCCTTTTCTATGCTTGTCAATTTTCAAGGCCAATAAAGGCAACTTTAGTATTACTCAATTCCTTTCTCAACTAGGGGCCAGGACCATCCCAACTTGGTTTATGATTTGCTCTTTTTCTTTCTAGTTCTGCCCCTACTTAGAGTCCTGAAGGTCAGTTCTCCTCATAACACCTATCTGTGGACAGATTTTGATTTTCCAAACTCTGAACTCAATGCATCAAGCTCCCCTCTCTGGGCTCTGGATTCCCTGGAATTCCACAATGATCTCTGGCTCTGTGAGAAACAAATTGTGTTCCCTTCAGGAGTGGATGCACCCTTGCAGAGTATAGGGGAAGTCCAGGCTGAAGTCCACCTGCTGCCTGAAACTATCATGTTATATTAAGGCAAATGCACACATTATTACACATGGTCAGGGTCAATGGGAATCTCAACTTTAAGGTCAAATCAAAATCTTTCCTATATGAAGACTTTGGTTTTCTTAGTAAAGTCAGATGATGATCATGATGATCATGATGATTTTAATGCTGAGATGGAACCCAGGGCACCTTGCATGCTACCAAGTGGCAAGTATTCTACCACTGAGATACATCCCCAGCCCCTGTCTGCCCCAAACTTAAAGTGTTTCTTGCATCTTGAAATGGATGAGGTTTTGTCACTATTTCAGTCAAATCCAAGGAACAGGGCCAAGCAACTCAGCTGTTAAGTATTGGATTCAATTTTAAAGCTAGGAGCACTTTGCGATTTGGCCACTAGATGGCAGAACTTCTCCAACATGAGTATGATAGGAAGTTGCCTCAGATAACCCCAAAGTGGTCACTTTAGCCAATCCCAGACAAAGCAAAAGAATTTACCAAGTATTGCAGAAAGCAGCTCTTCATGTTTGTCTCCTAAAAAAATTGTTTATATGTTGATAATGATGTTAAACAAATGTGATTTTTATTTCCTAGATTGTTTCCATAGTGATAAGCCTATCATCATTATACTCTCTACACTTAAGATCTCTTCTAAGGAAAGCCATTTTAATCAGGAAAGAAAATCTGAGACTCTTAATAGAAATACAGAATAGTTTCAGAGGCTCTACTTTTGTGGAAAAAGAATTTTCAAAGGAAATCTCTAGCAATCCTCAGCAAACTTCTTGAACATGGGTCATTTCAAACTGATTCAAATTTCATTTAGAACAATTTTTCACAGTTAGATCATCACAATAATTAATTTCATGCTAAGTTCTTTGAACTTTTCCTGAGGAAGAAGCAGAGCTACTGCACATTATTTTCCTGTGTGTGTGTGTGTGTGTGTGTGTGTGTGTGTGTTGCTAGAGGTTGAACCCAGAGGCATTTTACCCCTGAGATACATCCCCAGCCTTATTTTATTTTATTTTATTTTTTTATTATGAAACAGGGTCTCACTAAATTGCTGAGGGCTTTGCTAAATTGTGGAAGCTGACTGTGAACTTGTGATCCTCCTGTCTCAGCCTCCCAAGTATAGGAATTACAGGTGTGTGCCACCATGCCCAGCTATTTTCCTCTTTTGAGAAGGGAGATTCAGAAGAGACAAAGGGGCGGGCTGAAAGAAAAGAGGAGGGGAGGAAACCAGCTCTGGGCATGAGTATAAGTATAAAACTTGAGAGCTTTCTCTCATTGCTCTGACACAAACAATCTGGAGATTGACTCTGTTTTTAGGGTCAAAGAACACAAGAAACAGCTCAGAGTGAACAACTGGGATTTATTGTTTGTCAAAGGAATCATGCAGTGCCTCAGAAAAAGGATGTCAGAAAGGACTTATTTTAGGATTTGAGATTGTTATGGGTGGTTTCAGAGAGAATTTAAGGAATTAGTGCTTTCCTCTGAATTGGATGCTGTAATAGTTTGGGGTTTTGTTGTGGGTTCTTGTTCTTAGCTAGTTTTAGAAAAAAATAGCCAGAACTGCACAGCTGCAAGCTTAAGCAAAGTTTTATTATTACAGGTAGAAAGAAAGGATAGAGCAAGTAAAGCACTACATCACAGGTGATACAGTGGAGTGACTTGAAAGTAAGACACTGAGGTTTTCAAACACATACATTTTTTGTAAGAATTCATTATCTTCTTTTCCTCCCACCTTGCTTAACCAATAATCTTCTTTCCGACCAAAAGCTGGTACAGGCCTGTTAGTTATCTCTACATAAGCCTTTTTTATTAGCTTTCTTTGTTCATCTTCACATGGACAGAGAGGTCTTATATGACTGAATAAAATGTGTTACTCAATTAGCAAGGTCAGGGGGCTGCATGGTAGAAGCCCACTTTGTTCTTTATCTTACTCCTAAAGTTTAAAGTGTGCATTGCTTTCCCATGTCTTTGGTGAGTTTTCTTAGCTTTTCTTTATCTCTATCTGCTAGAAGCTATTGTTATGTTAGATACTTGTTTTATAATGAAGATGAGAAAGACACAGGAATATAGTCTTAAAGTATGGAAGTTTGGGCTTAACTATTTTTGTGTTATTAGTATCTAATACTTCTCCCTCCCTGGGAGCCTTTTCATTCACTGGATGAAAAGGCTCCCAGGGAGGGAGAAGTATTAGCTAAAATTCCTTCAGAAGGCCCCCTGGGGCATATGCTCCCATATTGGGAAAAGAATCTCAGAACAGCAGGTTGAGTATAAAATCAGACTAGCCAAAGCAGAATTTCTTTTCATACCTGAGGCCAGGACTAATCTTTTGGGCCAAGACATAATGACTAAATTAGGAATTGGATTAAAAGTAGATCACCAAAGAATTCAGGCTTCACTCAATCTCATATCTGTTCTGGAGGAGAGAATACACCCTATAGTCTGGTCCAAGGAAGGAAATAGAGGGGGGCTTAATATTTCTCCCATCCAGATATAACTAAAAAGAGAAGTGGAAGCCACTAGGAGAAAGCAATACCCAATACCTTTTTTTTTTTTTTTTTTTTTTCGGTACTGGGGATTGAACTCAGAGGCATTCTATCTCCAAGCTATACCCCCAGCCCTATTTTGTATTCTTTATTTTGAAACCGGGTCTTGCTAAGTTTCCAAGTGCCTCACTAGGTAGCTGAGGCTGGCCTCGAACCCGGATCCTCCGGTCTCAGCCTCCCAAATGCTGGGATTACAAGCGTGCGCCACCACACCCATAATGGATACACATAATGGATACTCAGTCATAGATGGGAAGCAATTCACTGTCATAGAAGCAGAAAGACTACCCAATGGGTGGTTAGCCCAGACCTGTAAATTGTTTGCTCTAAACCAAGCTTTAAAGCATTCAAAAGAGAAGGAAGGAACCATCTACACAGATTCAAAATGTGCTTTTGGAGTAGTGCATGCCTTTGGGAAGATTTGGACTGAAAGAGGTCTCATCAATAGTAAGGGACAGGAACTCATACACAAGGAGTTAATTACCCAGATAGTAGACAGCTTAATGGTACCTGAAGAAATAGCTGTAGTACATGTTCCTGGGCATCAACAGGGCTACTCCACTGAAGCTCAGGGGAATAGACTGGCAGATATGGTTGCTAAGGAAGCAGCCTTGAAACCAGAGGCCCTGATTTTCCATCTTACCCCTTTGTCATCCCTTCTCCACCTGCTGTCCCAGCATTCACTCCCCAAGAGGAGGAATAATTGATCAAATTGGGAGCCTCAAAAGCTCCTAATGGAAAATGGTTGTTACCAATGGAAGGGAGATACTTTCTCAGCCTGTTATGAGGGAAATATTGGCCCAATTACACCAGGGAAGTCACTGGGGCCCACCGGCCATGTGTGATGCTGTTTTAAGGGTCTACGGGTGTATGGGCATTTACACCATAGCTAAGCAAGTAAATGAGGTCTGCACTATCTGTAGAAAGGTAAATAAGCACTAAGGAAAAAGCCACAAGGTGGAAGAAAACCAGAAATCAGGCCTTTCCAAAGTACTCAGGTGGACTACATGGAAATGCCCAAACTGGGGTGACTTAAATATCTTTTGGTAATAGTTGATCACCTTACCAACTGAGTTGAGGCAGCCCCACTTCTGAGTGCCACAGCCAACATTATTATTAGGATATTACTAGAAGCCATAATTCCTTACTTTGGATTAGTTGAAAACATAGATTCAGATAATGGAAGTCATTTTACTGCTGCTATTTTCAGGGGTCTGGTAAAGGTTCTGGGAATTAAATGGGAATACCACATACCCTGGCATCCCCCATCTTCTGGTAATATAGAAAGAATGAACCAGACCCCAAGAAAACAAATAACTAAATTGGTATTAGAAACCAAACTCCATGGACAAAATGTCTCCCAATTGCCCTCCTGAGAATTAGAATGGCTCCTCATAAGGATATTGGCCTATCACCATATGAAATCTTCTGTTGGCTCCCTTACTTGGGCCCAGGTTCAGACATACCAACCATAGAGACAAAAGATCAATTTCTCAGAAATTATGTGTTTGGTCTCTCCTATTCCTTGTCCTCTTTTAGGGTACAAGGATTGTTAGCCCAAACCCCACCTCTTGAATTTCCAGTGCACTCTCATCAACCTGGTGACCGCGTCCTGATGAAGACCTGGAGGGAGGACAAGCTCAACCCAGCCTGGGAAGGATCATCAGGTGCTGCTTACAACTGAAACAGCTATTTGTATTGTGGAGAGAGATTGGACTCATTACACGTGGGTTAAAGAGGCCTGAGCTCCCATTCAGAAAATACAATGGACTGTCACTCAGCACCCAGACCCCCTCAAGCTAACTGTAAAAAGACTCTAAATTTATTCTATTTTTTTGTTCTATTAAGCTTTCGGGTATGGGGTAGCCCTTATTCAGCCCAGCTAATTATTAATGTGACTATAGGAGGAACCCATTAATCATAAAAACTGATGCATGTCAAATCCTGTAACTCTGCCCAGAACCAATCTGGGGGATAAAACAAAATAATCCAAAGCAAGTCCCTTTCTCTACTTGGGGCAAGTCTTGGGGGACCACCCCATGTGGAGGTTGGACAGTCCCACCAATATAGAGCTGCTCCAATTACAAGGGGGTTAAAAGAAAAAATAACCAGGCCTGGAGGGGTTTCCCTCGACACCTGTGCTAGCCTACAGTATAATCCACTCTTGCTAACTCACATGCCAAGAAAGTCAACCTTTTCTATTAGACACTGGTCTGGGCTCCAGACAAATATGTCAGGAAATATGCCCATGGAGAGACTTGATGTTAGACTAGTTAACAATTCAACCTCAGCTTCTAATATTAACCACCCAACCCAGGTCACTATAGTACAAATAAAGGATTTACACCAGATGATATAAATTAACAGGTTATGGGGAAGCAAATGCCTGGTTGAAATGAACTAGAACTAGAAATTCTGCCAGCATCTCAAACAAAAGTAACTTTTCCATTTATGCAGCAGCAGTTCAAGTGGTCCCATTTCCACTCAGATGGACCTCAGCCCTAATGGGCATGAGATGCATCATAGTCCTCTTCCAGGATAATCTAGCATGGGGCAATGAGCCTTGTAAGACCCTCTCTCTCCTGTTCCCAGTGGCTCAGGGTCCAAAGCAAGAGCCTCCCAAACTGTAAAACCCTCTGTCCCAAACACTGACTATACATTGTGCCTCTCAAGATGGGAGGGACAAAGCCGAGTGTGGTGGCACGCGCTTGTAATCCCAGCATTTGGGAGGCTGAGACCGGAGTATCCGGGTTTGCGGCCAGCCTCAGCTACCTAGTGAGGCATTCTGTAACTTAGTGAGACCCTGTTTCAAAATAAAGAATAAAAAATAGGGCTGGGGGTGTAGCTTGGAGGTAGAATGCCCCTGAGTTCAATCCCCAGTACTGCAAAAAAAAAAAAAAAAAAAAAAAGATGGGAGGGACAGTCAATGTTTTTGGGTAATGTTTCTGGCTACAGTGAGTGCTGGTCCTTTGAGGAGCTAGATAATCAGTCTGCATTAGGTGTTGCCCAAGCAAATGTCTGATGGTACTGTGGAGGACCGTTACTTGAGACTTTACCAGTCAATTGGAGTAGAATTTGCACTCTAGTACAATTGGCAATCCCTTTCACCCTGGCATTTCAAACCCCAAGAAAGTCACCTTCTAGTGAGTCATTAGATCCTCACATATATGTTGATTTGATCAGGATCTCAAAGGATGGTCCCAATAAATTTAAAGCTACAAACCAGGTTGCTACTTGGTTTACTTCAACATTATTTTGGTGGTCTACTACTAATAAAAAGGTAGATTGGATGAACAACATGTATTACAATCAGCACAGGGTTGTCAACCACACCCTAGATGCCATACAGGAAATAGTTAGAGGCCACTAACAAAATAATCTGTGAAAACAGACTAACCATAGATACAATCTTAGAAAAAACGGGAAAGTTATGTGCTGTAAAAAGGGACCAATGTAACACCTGTATCCCAAACAATACGGCACCAGATGGCGCTATAACTAAAACCCTGCAAGGTTTGTCTGCATTAGCAACTCAGCTAGCAAAAAGCTCAAGGGTAGATGATCTTTTCCCAGGGTGGAGCAATGATTTGGAGAAATAGTAACTCTAGTCCTAATATTTCTTAAAATATTTGGAGTAATGATGCTACTAGGATGCAGTATAATCCTCTGCATTAGGGCTATAGTTCCAAGACTGACAAAGACAGTTCTAACTGAACTATCCTCTATAGATAACCAAAACAATCTCTTGTCAAATGATTTTGAGAGCAAGAGTCGCCGTATGTTAAAATAATTTAAAGACAAAAGTAATAATGTATATTAAAAGAGGGGAGGATTGTGAGACTATAATTGTTATCTTTTCTGTCAAAGAAGTAGCTTGATTTAAACCATTTTGTAATCTGGTAGGGACTTAGATTCCTTCACAAAATTAGCAGCTCTTAAGAGATTTTGCAGGTGTTGATCCTCCCCCATCTTCCCCTGTAGCTGACTGTGAAGAATGTGAAGCTGTAACTCCCATCAATATGAGTTCAGCACAGGAGGAATGCTGCATTAGGAATATAAGACCCACCTGGTTCTTCCTCAGGTGAGCTCTCTCTCGCATACCTGGGAGCACCCTTTTTTGCAAAACAGTAAAATCACCTTGCCAAGCAATTTTTGAACACATGCCTTTTCTTGACTCCATGAAAAGTTATTTCTAACACCGGGATGAGGATCCTAAGGAAGTCCCCAAAAGGAATGTGGACCTCGACTCAGGCCATGAGGGTCTTTGACATCATCATAGAAAGGAATTTCAGGAGGGTCATACTGAGGCACAGATAATTTTATTGAAGTGAGACAGAAAGATGGACAGGATAAAGTATGGGTGTTGAAGGGAAACGTGCTAGATACATCTTAGCTTGACATATTTACACATGTATTCATCAGTATTTTCACTGCTATAATCTAAATAACTGACCACATAATTTAGAGGAAGGAAGACTTATTTGCTCACATTTCAGGGTCAGTTCATGTGAGGCTGGAGACCGTGGGTCTCAGGGCATGGTGGTAGGAAGTGAAGAGAGGGAGAGCACAAGACTCTGCTTTCATGTCATGGAGACCGGAAGCAAGAGAGAGAGCAAAGGGAGGGGGAACCATATAGAATCCCCAAGGCTGCACCCTCAGGGACTCACCTTCTCCAGCCATATTTTACTGGCCTCGGCCACCGCCAAGATAAGTCTATTATGGATTTATCCACTGCTGGGATTACAGCCCTCATGACCCAATTACACCAACTCCAAACACCGATTTATGAGCTCTTCAGGAGCCATTTTATATCTAAGTATAACACATATAAAATCTATAGTATAATGACATGATCTAAGAAGGTGTTTTTAAATACAATTTTATTGGTGCCTTATAGTCCTACATCATAATGTCATTGGTAGTGATAGTGACATACATGCACATAGCACTTGGTGGGCTTCCCCCTGCCTCCCTTCCCCATACAGGATATTGAGTTTGGCATTAATATTCTCATATATGTATATAATATCAGTGGAAGTGATTCCTCTTCCCCTCTACCCTCCCTTAGACTCCCTCCCTTGCTCCACTGGAATTTCTCCTCCATTATCTAAAGTTCTTCTTGTATCCATTTCTTTTTTGCAGTACTGGGGATTGAACTCAGGGACATTCTACCTCCGAGCTATACCCCCAGCCCTATTTTTATTCTTTATTTTGAAAACGAGTCTCACTAAGTTGCGGAGTGCCTCACTAGGTAGCTGAGGCTGGCCGCAAACCCGGATCCTCCAGTTTCAGCCTCCCAAATGCTGGGATTACAAGCGTGTGCCACCACCCCCGGCTCTTCTTGTATCCTGATTACCCCCTACCTTCTGTATATGAGAAAAGATATGACCCTTCACATTCTGTGACTGGCTAATCTCCCTTAACATAATGTGTTCCAGGTCCGTCCATTTTCCTGCAAATAACATAATTTTGTTCGTGTGTGTGTGTGTGTGTGTGTGTGTGTGTGTGTGTGTGTGTGTTACTGGTGATTGAGCCCTGAGGCATTCTACCTCAAAGCTATACCTCCAGCCCTATTTTATTTTTATTTTGAAACAGGGTCTTGCTAGGCTGATGAGAGTCTCATTACTTGCTGAGGCTGTCCTTGAACCTGTGGTCCTCCTGTCTCAGCCTACCAAGTACTAGGATTACAGGTGTGTGCCACCACACCTGGCTTTGTTCTTCTTTATTGCTGAGGAATCTCCAAACTGATCTCCATAGTGGCTGCACTAATTTGTAATTCCACCAACAGTGTAGATGAGTTCTTATGTTGTTTGACTTCTTGATGATGTCCATTCTAATGGTGGTTAGATGGAATCTCAGTGTAGCAATGTAGTTTTGATTTGCATCTCCCTGATTGCTAATAATGTTGAATGTTTTTTTCATTTATTTATTGGCCATTTGTATTTATTCTTTTGTGAAGAGTCTTTGTGTGTGTGTGAAGTTTAATTGTCCTTTTTACCCCCTTCTTTGCAGTATTGGGGATTGAGCCCAGAGGCATTCTACCTACAAGCTACACCCCACCCTTTTTAAAAATATTTAATTTTGAAATAGGGTCTAAGTTGCAGAGGGCCTCACTAAGTAACTGAGGCTGGCCGCGAACCCGTATCCTCTAGTCTCAGCCTCCCAGTACTGGGATTACAAGCGTGTATTACCATGCTTGGCTCAATTGCTCATTTCTTTTTTTTTTTGCGGTACTGGGGATTGAACTCAGGGGCATTCTACCTCCGAGGTATACCCCAGCCCCTATTTTTTTTATTCTTTATTTTTTTGAAACAGGGTCTCACTAAATTTCGGAGTGCCTCACTAAGTAGCTGAGGCTGGCCACGAACCCGGATCCTCCGGTCTCAGCCTTCAAAATGCTGGGATTACAGGCATGTGCCACCACGCCCAGCTCAACTGCTCATTTCTTGACTATGGATGTATGTGTGTGTGTGTGTGTGTGTGTGTGTGTGTGTGTGTGTGTGTGTGTTAGTCTTTCTTTCTTTTTTTTTTTGAGTACTGGGGATTGAATGCAAGGACATTCTGCCTCTGAGCTACACCCCAGTCCTATCTTATTTTTTTATTTTCAACAGGGTCTCACTAGGTTGATGAGAGCCTCACTACTTGTGGAGGCTGTCCTTGAACTTGAGTTCCTCCTGTCTCAGTCTCCTGAGTACTGGGATTACAAGCATGTGCCACAGTGCCTTACATGTTCTTTGTATATTCTAGATATTAGTCCTCTATCAAAGGAATAGCTGGCAAAGATATCCCATTCCATAGGCTCTAAGAGGTTGTTGTTAAGTGGGGCATGGTGGCCCACACTAGGAGTTCCAATACTTGGGAGGCTGAGATAGGAGGATTATAGGTTAAAGGCTAGCCTCAGAAACTGAGGGAGACCCTTAGCAATTTAGCAAGACCCTTTTTCTTTTTTCATTTTCCTTCTTCTTTATTTTTAATTTTGGGTGGTAATGTGGATTGAAGCCAGGGATATTCTACCTCCAAACTCACCCCCAGCCCTATTTTTTTTTTTAATTTGGAAACAAGGTTTCACTAAGTTCCAGAGGCTAATTTCAAACCCATGATCCTCCTGTCTCAACATTTCAAGTACTGGAATTACTGGCATGTGCCACCACTCCTGGCTTCAAGACCTTGTTTGAAAAATAAAAAATAAAATTGAGCTGGGGGTATAGGTCAAAAGTAGAATAACACTGAGTTCAATCTCCAGTACCAAAATATAAATAAAATTAACAAAAAATAAAAATAAATAAAAAAGGA
>PVLC010036554.1:0-15732 GCA_004027655.1 Graphiurus murinus
TGTGGTGGCTCACACCCATAATCCCAGCACTTGGGAGGTTGAGACAGGGGGATGGCAGGTTTGAGGACAGCCTTAAAAGTAGTGAGACTCTCATTAATCTTGGGAGAGTCTTTCAAAATAAAAATTTAAAAAAATAGGGCTGGGAGAGGTGGTGGTGGCTCAGAGGTAGAATGTCCCCATGTTATATCCCTTGTAAAGGCAGAATAAAAATCCTACAATTTAATCTAACAATATCTATAGAGCACCTCAAAATATATTTTGTGGTGGTCCTATTAAGATATTCTGTATTAATTTCCTTCTATATCATGGGCAATTTGGTGTACCCGCATACCATTTAGCTCACGTCCTACTATACTTTCTTAGCACTTTGCAATTTTCTTGGGAAAGCCCATAGTCAGGCTTCATAATTCAAGGGCATACTAATTGGGGGGAGGGTATGAAATTTATACTACTATCTACTGAGAACCAAATAGAGATAGAAGAGAGCAGGGAAAATAAGGTCATAAAAATACCCCAACACACCATCAAGATTGAAGGAAAAACGGTTTAAACACAGAAGTGTATAGGCAAAAACCAGGAAGTCAATAACCAAAATATATGTATGAATCAAAGCCATATTTATAAACCCCAAATGATGAGATTTTCAACGTTAGAAGTGATTTCTGCCTGTATATTCTTTTTCTCATTATCAATTATGATCATTAAAAACATAAAAAGTATCCAAATTGGTAATAATTTTTTAAAATTAAGCATTCTTGTTTCATTATTAAACAGATCTAGATTTGTCTTTATTTGAAATTTATACAGGATTATTTTAAAAACTCAGCTTAAAACTGCTTTTGATAATTTCAGATGAGATAACTCTTTAAACCTTGATTGTCGAAATGCATGTTTGTTTATTTATTTGTTTTAAAAATAAAATTTACATTTTTTAAATTTAAGAATAAATTGATCACCTGTGAACTCTTTAGTGACTTTAATATTTCAAAATATTTAGATAAAGACAATCATGCATAGATTCAGAGAAGAATGTTTACAAAAAGGAAACCCACTTAAAGATCAACTATATAATCACCTATATTTTCATTCTACATATCTTTATTTTTTAATATAGGATTAATGCATATAATAATTATTACATATACCTTTCAGCTGGCCAACCTTTTCTAATACAATTTCACTTACTTTTACAGGACAGATATCTTTTTAACCAAAAAGTAACAAATACTTTAACTCCTATAGAGAGGAAAATTCATGATATGCTACCAGGTTTGCCATTGTTATATCTGCCATTTAATCATGGCATTTATTTAATTTCAAACCTCTTTCGGTGTAACTCAAATATATTTGAAATAAAATATGCAAATAAATTCAGTCTCTGGAGAAGGGTAAATTCAACCGTGAAGCAGAATAGATTTCCATTTTCCTAATGCACTTTGGCACTTCTGTGTGTCCACTTACATTAGTCTATGAAAGTATCCCTGGCTCTGTCAGCCCCCAAGAATGTGTTAAAACGACACGGTAAATTTAGAGTTCTGAGAGTAAATAAGCCTTGTATAGAAAAGGCCTTCCGAACCACGTAGGTATCTCAGAAACATTCCATGCATTTTAAATGCCTATAATCATAATTCTCCACCACAGAATGTAATGTATGTTTCAGCAGAATAATTATTTTCCTCCATAAGTATCACTATCACCAAACCAACTGTCCTGCTCACATTCTCTGATGGTTAGAATCCAGAATAATGCTGCTCAGGGTGTTGAGAAGGGAAGAACGGGCTGCATGTGTCAGGTACATTATGCATTTTGACATTAACCACACAGTAATTAGCCAAGTTCCAAACTGCATAATGTGATGAGGGAGAACATGACAATTACATTAGAAGAAAAGCATTTCAGAAAAGTTCCACTAAAAAATATTAACATTAGCAACCCAAACAATGTGGAGGTGAATCTCCATTTCTAAAGGATTATCTTGACTTCCTGCATGGGGGCCGGCCGGGAGGGAATGAAAAAATAAGGTAGCTTGCACATACAAGGTTAGACTGTCTTTAACAAGTCCCTGGGACCCAGAGTTGAATAGTCTCTGCAGTGTCCTTACCTTTCTCACAGAGCACGGTGGGGAGTACAATGTTAACAGCTTTTTGATGAAAGTGTAAAGTGAGAGATCAAGGTCAAAGTTAATGGTGCAAGTGTTTTTGTTTGTTTTTGCATGTTTTAATAAGCCTGTATTTCTCCATATAGTTCTTTACTGTTAGTAAGGTCTAATTCTACTCCCTTCAAAGGTCAAAAATCTCCATCTAAAATAATCGCTTCCTTTTATTTAAAAAAAAAAAAAAAGTAGAATAAACATTACCAGGTGGGTACTTTCTTCAAGGTGTCACTTAAATACCTGGATTCACCCTCAAAACTAACATAAGCATTCATGAACACTAGTAAATGTCCTTTGGCATGTGTATAAGATTGACCATTTCTTTCATAAGTTTTCATATACGTTTCTTCCAGTTTGGAGATCTTTTTTTGAAATGAGCATCCAGAGTGAATTCAGGCATTAAATCCTTTTAAAACTTTTTTTTTCCTCCTGCTAGTCCAAGGGATCACACACACACACACACACACACACACACACACACACACACACATAAAAGAAGAAAAAAAGGAAGAAAATTTCTCCTTTTCTATCTAAGCTGACCAATTTTCTGGGTCAAGCTCAGTGTGAGTTCAATGATTGGCAGCAGGGGAAGCCAGGGTGCTCCAGCAGAAGGTCACTGCTCTCCACCATCTCCAGCTTTTCTCTGCCACTCCCATGCTAAGTTATCAATTGTCCTAGGGCCACCAGCTGCAAGAATGTGTATAAAAATTAAGCATTACAGCTAGTATAGGGAAAAAAAAAAGGATGACAGTCAGAATTAACATATTCCTCATAAAAGTGAATTAATTAAAAAAATTATTGTTATTTTCTTTTGTTCGAATGTTGTATGCTTGAAATCTTGGGAGCTGAGAGTAAACTGAATTAAATTCTCCAAAACTTTCTCTGAAGACAAAGGCAATTTTCTATCATCTATGAAAATTTTTAGTTCTTTCTTCATAAAGTATATTAATATAATACCTTGTCCCAGGTTTAAATCTTCTATTTTCTCTTATTTTTTTCAAGGAAAACATGCCAAGTGAGCTATTCTATGTAGGAGTAAATAGTGAGGTTTACAAAAACAGAGACACTAGTTTGGGGCTATAAAGAAATATTAGAAGATCTATAAAGAATTCTGAATTTTTAAAAAGCTTCTATACCTTAATATTCTTTAGTATTTAAATAAATTGGGATTATTATCCCCTGTACTTTTACTTACCAAACAGAAACATTGCTTTTAGATACATGAGGAAGTAAGGATGCTGTGGACATGCAACTTTGTTTTTGGTTTGAATGGATGCCAATTATTATTATCCACATTTTATAAAAGAGAAAAAGTTTAGCAGCCATGAAGTGTCTGAGATTACATAGTTAGTAAACAGATTATTCAAAGAGGGGGTTGACATTTCCTTCCAATAGCCCTAACACAGACACCCACCTCTCATGTTTCCTTTCTTTCTATTTGCTGCAAAGAAACATACTTTATATTAATTAATTGCACTTGCTTTGCCTTTTTAGAATCTGCTCCTATGCATCATGACATTTTTCTGCTCTACTTTTAAGGAGTTCTATGCATAAGATAATGATACAAATTATTTAACTATACAAGCGTCTAATTTTCTCACTTACAAATGGGAATAGCAATGGTACCTACCTCTCTAGATTGCTTTAAGAATTAAATGAGATTGCCTATGTACGAAGCTTGTTAGTGGGCCTGGCAAACAGTAAATGTTCATACACTTTATTATTAGTCTGAATTTCTGTAATTATCAGTGATTGTAAACACACTGAAGGTTGGGCCTTGGCCTATATGATTATCTTTGTTGAATACCATGCATATATACCCCTGATTAATCCAGTGGTTAAAGTACCTTGCCTTAAATAATAGGTGATGGATTAATGGTCATACAAAAAACAAGCCAAGATACAAGTGCAGTGCTTCATCTCCAGACCATTTCCATTTGAATCACGCATAGTGTTTGCTAAAAGTATACTGTTGGGCTGATGTTTTAGAAAACATCTTCAGTAATTATTTTAATTGAAAGAGTGAAATCACACAAACCTACATTATAAGCTGATCCTAGTACATAGCACTGTTAACCTACCTGAATTTGTTGTCAAAGTATTTTATGCAATATTATATAGCAGATATTCAACAAGATTAATATTTCTTTCCTGAACCCTTTATCTTCCAAAACAAAAATAATCAGAACTCAAATAGAAGGTTCTTTTATTGTCAAAGATAGAAAATCAGACACACGGAGCCATTCCATTTCCTTTGACATGTCAGGGACAGTTCGTCTTCTCAGTCTTCTATGCCTTTGTGAAAGTTAGCATATGGATTCTTACATAATATTCTAATTTTGATTTCATTTATATCCAAAATTAGTGGTTTTACCCAGCTTGTGTTTTTTCTTCCATATTTTAAAAATCATTCTACTTTTAAATGCAGTTTTGCTGTTTTTATAAAAAGCACAATCTTAATATAAAAATACTCTGGACAAAGCAGGCCTCAACGACTCTACTTGTTGCCATCTAGACATGGACAAGAAGCACCCTAACACTCAGGGCCAGACATGTTCTGTGATCGTTCACCTGTAGCCTATGGGGTTATGCATTCAAGACTTCTGGGATTGTTTCTACCTACTATACTATTTGCATCCATTCAGCCATTACATACTGAGCTATTCAGTAACAGGAATCACGAGTTATTCATATCTTTGGCCCCAACATCTGAGAGTATCAGCAAATCATAGACATTTGTATTCTTAGGGAAAGAAGCAAATACAGTATAGATATTTGTAACTTTGGAGACAGCTAATTATAGAGGTTAAACAAAATCCATCAACTATTAGTTAAATCTGAGTAGGGAAAAATAAAATCTTAGCTTTTAAAGGCAGCAATAGAAAATAAAAATAATTTCAGCTGTCAAAAACATATATGGAAGAAATGACAGAAAAGGAAAACATTGGCAAAAAAGGGGGTTTAGAAATAATTTGACTGAATACAAGGTCCCCCCTGCCACTGTCCAGCCAGTTTGTCAGTTTAATTTGCCACCAGAGAACAGGAAGAGACAAGAGTCAAAACAGGTGTTTGGTTTTTTTCTCTTTTTAATGGAGGGAAAATCAAGTGAAAGCACAGGTCTGCCAGCTGTGAAGATCTGCTGACACCTGTGGTCACCACGTCCTCTGCTTGTGAGATAGGTCAGAAGCAGTTAAAGACAGCTGATAAAATGAGGGTAGGATCCAGGGAAGGGGAAGAACTCAAACAAAAAGCAGCACTGGATAAAAACAGAAGGAAAAGAAAGAACAAATGTTGCCCATAGAATGCCCAATTTCAAAATGCCTATTTTTATCTTTATTTTTCTAATTAGTACGAAGTCATACTCTTTCTTTTTCCTCCTTCTGTTCACTAAAGAAAATGTGATGAAAATGGATAAAAATGAAATTCCTGCCTTATGTGCAGTATACAACTCTATATACCTGCCAGGCTCAACTAAAGCATTGCAGTATTCTATCCTGGCTATTTATATTCTTTTTTTTCCCTCTCTCTTGTTTCTGTACTTTACCATCCCCACTAGGATGGTAGAAAAGCAAGATTTATTCTGTGAAAGCAGAATGGTATGGTACTCAAAGGAGTTGCCAGTCTAAGGAGCATATCACATATGTGGAGGAGGGTATGGGCATTTGTTTGCTGGTAGAAGTCTGGCAAGTTCTTAGGGGGATGGAAGTGGTTTCTTTGAGTACAAGATGCCATGATCCCCACAGTTAGAGTTTGGAACATATATTGAAATAGATACACATGATAGATCATGGCATGTGCCCTAACATTCATTCCTGCCTTTACCCTGAGCTCTCTTGCTATAAAAAAGCCCTAGAAATGACATTCCAGTGCAATCGACAGTGGAAAACGGAAAGGTGGCATCACCAAAATTGATTCAGGCTAAAGAATAAAGTAAAGGGAAAAAAAGTAAGTACACATTTAACACTAAGCATTCTTTTCAACCTCTTGTTTTCCTTAATTACCTAATATAGTATCCTCTGCATGATTTTGGTCATGTCACTGAAGATCAATTTGGGCACCATGGGGGCTGATGAACATTCTGAGACTCTATCCATAAAGGGGGCTGAGAGAGAATATAAGAATTCACAGGATATTAGTGGGCTCAGCATGTCTGAGAAGTTCATTACCAGCAAGTGCCTGAATAAGATGCAGTTGGTATTAAAATAATTCAGAAAATCAGTGGGTGAGCTAATATCTTTGGGAAAGGGAAGTTTAGGGTTTGAGAAGATGATCTTTCAATGTTATATAATAGCATTCACATTGAAATATTGTCTTGGTAGAACAAATACTCTCAGATACTGGGTGAGTAACTCCGAGGGTTCACAGATTTTTAGGGTTAATCCACCTAATGGAAAAGTTTTCTAACAGTGAGTTCAATCACAAAGAATAACCACAGATCAAGCAAGATACTACAGAAATGATAGGAATTAATGAGCCACAATATTTGCCCTCAAAAAGCTGAAAATTTGGGGAATAAAATGGTACTAAGACAGATTATTAGAGTACAGCATGATTCCTGCAAATAATAAAAGTGATAATGAAACATAGTTGAAAGGCATTACATCTAGGTTTTGATTCAGGAGTTAGAAAAAGCTTCTATAACTGGACATGTCTACATGGAAAATGAATTTGGAGTTAGCTGCTAAGAAGAACAATACACACAAAAGCAAAGAGGCGAACCAATAAAATAACACAAAGTGTACAGAGAGCTACAGAAACCTGAGTGAAGGGAGAAAATAAAGAGATGAATTGGGTAGAGATTTAGAGATGGGGATGGAGAGTGAGATTCAGGCAAGGCTGTGGATAGTCTCATTTTGTATTAAAGACCTTCAGTTATATTCAAGGCAAAGGGAAGTCAGTTCTTTGTGTATCCCTCTGGTACAATCTGCAAGGCATATTTTTCAAAACAATAGACAGGCAGACCACTTAGAATAAAAATAGCACAAAGACTGTATTTGAGATTTTAACATGTAATCTTCCAGTTGATATACAATATCCAGTAACTCATCCTAACAGTCTGATTTTATAGTCAATTATATTAGGAATCAATGAACTTTTGAAGGGTTCCATAATAATCATCATATCACTTCTTAAATTATATAATTCTTTTTTATAAAGACTTTTTTTGAAATCAAAAGAGACCTATGACAATAAATAAACAGAAGGAGTCCAAGGACTGTAACCCTACAAAATATGGCACCTTGGCATGCTGATTGTTTTCAGAGGCTGGGAGATGCTGTACTTTGCTATCTTGTCCGGCTTAAAGGTTCAGCCCTCAAGGAAAAAAACAATTATTTCAGTCCCTCTCCTGAGTTTCAGGTAACTAAACTTGTACAAGAAGAGAGACTGAAGTCTATAGAAAGACTTGGACAGACTTTTGCCATACACTATTGCCTTCTATTTTGATCCCAAAGAAATTAATTTACAATACATTGTGTGTTATGTGGGGCAAACACATTTTATCATACTTCCTGGTATTCAAACATACTTGGTTCCCCTAAAACTCATTCACTTCCTGGCATCTATTCAGCCCATTCTCTATAGAAGGAGTAAGTTCCTCAATAATTTTGAGGTAAATGGTAATCATATGTTCATGATTTCTCCCTTCATTGTGATTGTTCCTCATCCTGTGTTAATAAATTTATATGCCTCTTCTCAACCTTCAGAGGCTAGAAGGTAAATTTTCCTTTGCCACTAAAAACCCCGCACATTATAATATGATATTTTTGTTAACACAAAGTAATTGTAAGTAAATAGATCTTTATAATTAACAAACAACAATTATTATTATTGGAAGTTATTAACTCAATATTCTTTTCTGGTGCATACAGGCAATTCTAGAATGGAGAGATTAATTTTGAATGCAGTTGAAAATGTTATTACTAAAATATCCTACTTAGCTTACTGTCATGTTCATGAATTAGGTTTTATAAACATTCCCTATTCTGACATTTGAAGTTTAGTACTTAAGTTTTTAAAAAATTCAAGCAGTTGAAAACCTAAGCAATATGAATTTTGCATGCATTATGATTAATAGGTAGGTGTTTACCTAAGAAATCATTTAAGAAAGTGTGTGGGAAGAACACTAGTCCCAAGAGATGCTCTGTGAAATAAAAAAGGGAGGGTGCTTTATAGTTAATTAAGTTTGAGAATTGTAGAATTTCAAGAGATTCACAATGTGCATTAGCATTTAAAAAGCCCTAGGGATCAGTGAAGGAAAAAAAAGCTGTTCAACCTTTTTCTATGCAGCAGTTATAAAATGATTTAAAGATATAACTTGTCTTTTTTTTAAAGCGATACTTATCATAGTACTATCCTTTATTGAGTGATTATTTGCTGCTTAGTATTTTGCAGCAGAAACATAACCTTGTTTAATAATTATGTTGTTCAGAGGCTATTACACCTTCTCATTGGTGGAACGCATGCCTAATGTAAGGAACCATCTAAAAACTCAGGTGAAAGTAATAGCAAATTTTGAGTCTAGGACTACTGAATTCCACAGCTATATTTCTATCCCATAACTAAGACCATTTTACTTATGAAGATTTTATGTGTTTTGATTCATTTAGAAAAAATTCTTCCTTAGAGATTGATGTAACACTTCTAAGTTGTATTATTATTGTTATTCCTAATCTCACTTTAAATTGAGGTTATTGAATTACTTTCTATGTCATACTAGTATATATTCATGTTCCTAGCATACCATGAAAAGGTAATCAAAATAGGCATGAAACCTTTAACTCAATGAATTTCCATAAGTTACATTAACAACATTATATTTGCATATCAAAATTTAGTTAAATAATATATTTAAATAATTACTTCCAGTTTATGAAGCTAGTATCAACATATTACATTCTCATTAAGCCAAGTGTGGACACTGAGTTTTTAAAGGTTGCTCTTTATTTAACTATGATTTACCCATTAAACCAGAAATGCCTACTACTTTTTATCCATTACAATGAAGATAGTTTTGTATATACCAATTATTCCTAACTCTTAATTTGAGCATAAGTGTAAGAAGAAGTGTTTGAAATAGGCCAGAAGAAGATATTCTTTCATAAAATAAAGCACTAAAGTTTAGGCATTTAGTTGTTATTAAAATTTATTACAAAACCGTTTTCTAAGAATTTACTTTAAGAAATTCAAGAGAATAAGACTGTTCCATATAATGTTATATCTAACATCTTATTTGTTCCAATTATTGTTAACTCAGAAAAAAATGTTTAGAGAATAGCACTAATATGAGTTAAAGTAGAAAATAGAATTTAATATATATATGTCTATAATTAAAGAGTTGAAAAACTGAATTTGTCATACAAACATGATTCTTAGAAGAAACATTAAATGACAAGATATATTGTTGATATGATGCTTTTACAAACATTAATTAAGTTGATATCTCTTTTTGTCTTTACAAAAAATTTATCCATCTTCTTCTAAAACAAACACATAGATGTGCTAAACTTCCATGTTCACAAAAAAACACATTTTATTATCCTGCAAGTTTCAGTATCCATATCTATACTATTATATTAAAGTGAGGACAATAGTAGAACTGTAAGTAATATGTAACCTTCTCCTTCAGATTTTACTAGGGAACACATGACCATTAATATTTCTGAGGTATTATGTATTCTATTACCAAAATAATCTCAAAGAATATTAGAGAAAAAAATAGGCCTTCAAAGTTATTGAGTCAGATCAAAGCATGAATATAATCTAGGATGATATCTTGTCTCACCGAAAGAAAAATAAGAAGAGTAAGAAGAATGTAGTGACTTTTATTTTTCAATTTAAGAAATTGTCCTTCATTTTAAGATAATTTCATCTTACATTTTGCATCTAAATGCCCTTTTAAATAAATTTCTTGATGAAACATTGATTGATTTGAGTAACCAGACTGACCCAAATGAGAAAAAAAGATTAAAGTAAAAATTGATAAAATGCGAAAGAAAGACAAGCATAAGAGAAAACTTACATTTGTTCTCTACATCCTTCACAAAGATAAAAAAATACCTAATTTATACATGAATCAAACATCATGATGTACCCCATTAGTATCTACAATTATTTTGTGTCAATCCAAGCAAAACAAAACAAAAAGACCATGTGAGATATAGAATGTATCCCAATTTCACATATAGAGAAATGGGAATTAGAGAAGTTAACACTTTCAAGGCCTTCAGTGCCTCTGGAAGTCACACTCTCTCCTAAACTCATCTGCTTCCCCAAACAAAAAGTGCTAGATAATAAAAAATTGAAAAGAAGGCAATCAATTATAAGATTTATACTTTGTGCAATTTCCTGTAAGTAACTTCATGATAAAGTTAATAGGACTAAAGGAAATGGAAGATGTTTTACACTTAAATGCTGTTAACTTGCTGTTATGTGTTAAAAAAAATAAACTATAAGCTTGGAAGTAGATGGATGGCAATTTATAAAGTCCCACATTCTATGAGCTGAGACACTTGGGTTCACTTTAAAAAAACATTGCTGTGTCCTTATTTGAGAAAGAATTTACATAGTTTACCAACTTTTATTTGACAAGCACATTGACCTTTTTAGAGATCTTAGTTTTGTATCTACTTAATTACAACCCCTGGATTCTGTATTACACCTGGATTATAACCAGTTATTCATCTGAATTTATTTAGTTTGACAGTCTGTGAGTATGACATTACATATTTTGATTTATGGAATTTTACTGTAGTTGCTTATGATGCTGACTATAACCTCTTTTAGTCATTTGTAGTTTTTGTATGCTGTTTGATAAAATATATGCATTCAAGGAAATATGGTATGCAATGCAATGCAAATACATATAAGTGTAAATGTGATATATATGTGTAAGTCAAAGAAAATTTAAAGGGCTAGAAAATATGAGCAGATAATTAACTAAAATAAAAGCAGACTATGTCTATTCATACAAAACAAGCTGAATGCTACATATTTTGTTTGTTTAAGTGCAGGGCAATGCCCAAGTGTTTGTGCTTCCTTGCATTGTGGAATTCACAGTTTATATTACCTTTGCCATAACATTTGTCATTATTTTCCTATAAAACCAGCCTTCTAGGATAAAGTAAACTTCTTACTATTATGTCTTTAAGAAGACATGTAGTATAACTTTAGAATTTGGCAAAACTCGTGATAATTTTTAGCATTTGAAGATACTTATTGAATGAAGGGATAAAAAAATGAATGATCCATTTGTCCAAAATGCAAATGATCCAAGATTTTTACCATGGTGCTATCACCCCATCTGAATTTATACTGCATAGTATGAGCTTTCTTAAGGCAGATATAATGGGTCTTTCTTGTAAATCTATTACAATCCAATTACTTTCTTTTGCAGAAAACTGGCTTTCTTTTAATTAGTCATAGTTTAAAAAAGAAACTTCTGAAATTACTTTGAAAAGTTGTTTTAAGCATTATCACAAAAATAACGGTTTCAGTTGCACTGAATTAAAGGAGAGGAATTCTTTAAAGTAATTTTGCAACTGGTCCTAAAGAGGCTTAGATATTCTTATTTCCAAAACTATAATCATGTGCAAAACTTTACCACCAGGAAGAGAATCTAAGCATGCATACTCTACAAAACAGAGATATTTATCTCTCAACTTCTGTTATTGAATAGATTAATGAATGAGTTAGAGATATAGTTTCCTAAATTATATACAGTGTATTCTAATGATGCATATTTAGGTGGCACATGCCTGTAATCTTAGTACTTGGAGGTTCACAGGTTTGTAGCTGACCTCTGCAACTTAGTGAGGCCCTCTGCAACTTAGTGAGACTGTGTCTCAAAATAATAATAATAAAAAAGCATGACTGGGGAGGTAGCTTAGAGGCAAAATATCCATGGGTTCAATCCTCAATACCCCCTCCCCCACAAAAAGCCTACTATGATCCAGGTATTATTCAAAGGGCTAGGGGTAGAGCAGAGAGCAAAATGGATAAAATTCTTGCTTTCATCCATGTGTTGTCTATTGATGGAAGAAGAACTAAAGCCAAACAAACATATGGTGCTTTTGGACTCTAGTTGAAGAGCTTTTCAAGTTTATCAAAGCCTAGGACTTCTCCTTCCCCATTCTACTGAAAGATCTTTGTTGAATTTCTCTGGGAATAGGATCTTGGAAATTATACAATGTCTTGGGTAATTCTAGTATGCGCTTCATATATATAATTTTGATAACTTCTCAGGTTATTTCTGATGTGTAGCTAGGGTACACAGCATCCAAAACAATAAACATAAAATTGCAAACTATAACTATAATATCAGATAGTAATGACTGTTCTGAAGCAAAATAAAGAAGAATGAAAGGAAAGGCATTGGCAGGGGCTGCAAGAAAGCACTGTGCACAGGTACTGGAGAGTGCTCCAGGAACAGCAAGACAGCCAGTGTGGCTGCAGTGAAGCCCAGAGGGGCATGGTGAGCAGTAGTCAGGGGTCAGGGGCCACTATGAGAATTCTGCACTTTCACTTACCTGTAGGTAAGAGGACATTGGGGTAATCTTGGTGTGCAGCAAGGAAATTTTGCATAGGTCTCAAATGCAATACTCAAGCTCTTCAGAGAATATACAACAACTCTTGCTTCCACTCTGGAAGCAGCATGACCCATTGGAAAAGAAGCGATGATGATACCTCAAAGGGCATGGCAACACAGGAAACCAAGAAATATGTCTCAATAGGTATTTTGATGTTAGAAAGGAGAATACAGACTGGGTGTGGTGGCACAGGTTCAAGGCCAGCTTCAGCAACTTAGAAAGACCCTCAGCAATTTAGTGAGACCCTACTTCAAAATAAAAAATAAAATAAAATGAATTGAAGATGTAGCTCAGAGGAAGAATGCCCCTGGGTTCAAAAACATGTACCAAAAAGTAAATAAAATAAACTAAAATAAAAGTAAAGGCAAGTACATGTTCATGGACTATGATGTTGTGATGTGAGGGAAAAAGGGAGAAGTTGAGGATGAAGTTCAAATTTTAACCTCAAACAATAAAGTGAATAGCAGTTTCATGCTCATCACTCTTGGAGTTATGTACATATGTGTTTCCATTTAACTGAAGTGACAGAACAAGGGTCTAAGTGATTTAAAATACGATGGTAAGATCATCTATTTAGAGTTCTCTTTTTCTTTCCCATGTATATATAGTGTTAATCATATGGACATGACATACAGGCAGATTTGCATAATCACATGCACAGCTATAAAATGCTCCTAAATCAAGAGTCTTTTCTTGTTCCACATTAGAAAACAGGGATAGAAAAAAAAGAAAGAAAGAAAATAGAGGACAATAGTCTATTACAATGCATCTGTGCCAGATGCTGGTTCCATTGATACGAATCTGAAAATTCTTTAACAGTAATAAAAGCTATGAAAATCCTCAGCAAGGAAAATACTATGAAGATATAAATGAAGCCTTGATCAGATCAATGAATAAATTTCAACTGAGTGGAAGCTTTGAGACAGTGAAGGCAATTTTTAAATTGGCTTTGTCTTAATTTTTAAGTTGCCACTTCTCTTTTGATAAAAGCTGAATAGTGGTTGAGCTTCATTACCTTGCCTAATTCACCATGCTGATATCACTTTTCCTCATTTGGCTTCATGCAGCTCTGTAAATTTGAAACTATACATTTTAACTTAAAATCAAACATACTTTTACTGACAGTTTGTCTCACCATATCCACTTATTTTTAAAAGTCATTCTTTACTTAAATATTCTTTTTAATAAAAATAAAACTTCACAATTATTATCACATATTGAGTACTTATGTGGCTAAGTGTGAGTCAAGGACTTCACACACATTTAGGAATGTAGGTATCAGAAATTCTGTTTTTGAATGATAAAAAATAGATTAAACAAATAAAAATGTTGGGAAATTTACTTCTAAGATTCTGATTTTTATAGTACTTAAAAAACTCTGTTTTGACAATAAATCGTCATAGATTTTCAGTAAAATAAACTGTATGATCACCTATAAATATTAGATGTATAGTTTTGCTGGTAGTAAATAAAGATGAGGAAACAGAGGGCACAGATTTCAAAATGCCTACAGTAACAGAGGTAATCCCTGATACTCTCTTATCTTAAAAAGCCCAGTTTGTGTATTTCAAGCCATTTCTAAAGGCAAGAGACAAAACCTGAGACCCAAGGAAAGACCCAGGGAGGTTTGCAGAGTTATCTACCATAATACTCGAATTCTAAAAAGTAGCACACTCATCAAATAGGCCAGAATTTATTTTCTTCCAGAAAAAGGAACAGTGGGGATACTTGCTACATTAGGCCCTATAAATAGACCAAACAAAAATTTGTGACTAGATAAAACAGCCCAATCTTATACTATTTATAAGAAAAAATGCATAAAACATAAGTATTCTGGAAATTACAGGGGAAAGGTCAGAAAGAGATGTCAAATTCTGAACAAAATTAATCTCATATAGTTATGTTAATATCAAAGTAAATCAGTAAAATAAACCACCCCTATTACCCCCAACATAAAAGGAAGAGATAAGGTAGATATAAACTATATATTTACATAAGTCTTACTTCCACTGAAAATACTTAAAAGGTCTAATTTTGGATGGGCTTTTAACTACTGCATATTTAGACTGAAAATTGAGATAGCTACTGGAATACAATAATAAAGGTATCACTATAGCAGTGGGTATTAACACATTTCTTTTGGTTACAGTTAGATTTAAGAGAAAGAATTTAGAAAACTATACAGAAAATGTGAAAAAGTTAACTAATTAATGTGATTGACTCAATGTTATAATTGAACTGTGCTCCAAAGAGTTGAAAGAAACACATATTCCCAAGAGCCATTGATATATTTATAAAAATTAAGCATATACAATCACCAGTATGCATAGACGATTGGTACCAGAGTTCCTAACAGACACTCAAATCTGCAGATGCTCAAGGCTTTTACATAAAATTGTGCAGTGTTTGCATATACACTAGATGCAAATTCTAAACTATTTTATGTAGGATTTGAGCTTCCATGAATTTTGGTATCCACATGGGTCCTGAAGCCAATCCTCCTGGATAAGCAAGCATGACCTCAGTTGCTATACCATGTTGGTCCTGTTTAGTATAGACATACCAGTGTAGGCCTAACATATAGCAAATACCAGCAATGTTATTTTCTTTCTTTCACAGCAGGTGGCTATAGCAGATGTTTAGATGCCCACACATTTCTTTATTTACATAGATTCAATGTAGAGCCTAGAGCATAGAAAATTCAAGTTTTGAGATTTGGAACTTTCTGGAATATTTGTTTTCCTGAAGATTTTTGATCCATGATTAACTGAACTCATTGATATTTGGCCACCAATATGAAAGGCTAATTGTGCTAGTCTCATCAAATTTCATAATGACCATCTTCTGACAATAAAAAAGTTTGAAAATAAAAACAGAAAATTCAAGTTTTAAAAATTTAATTTATTTGGAAAATAAAAAATAACAACAAACTACTAAATAACATATGGGTTGAAGAATAAATCATAGTGGATATTTTTAAATAACTGAATTCTA
>PVLC010036555.1:0-15626 GCA_004027655.1 Graphiurus murinus
AAAATTAATGATAAACACATTTGATTAAGAAGATCGATGATGACTTTAACTCTTTTAAGATTGACATATGCCAGGATTCACTGTAAAACTCAAGAGAAAATTAAACATCTTTCTTAGTTTAACTAAATTTGAAAGTAACTATAACCAGGTGAATGGATTTAAGTAAAGTTGTATGCTTTATTTTTATTATCCCATATTCATTCAAATTTGAATATTTCATTACATTTATGTTTAGTATAAACTATATTTTCTGAATTTTTATTTCAATTTACTTTTATTCATTATTATTACATCAGTTATGTTTTATTTTTGTTTTCCCTTTAAACTATGTAGACATATTTTTCCTTTATTACTCCCCCAAAGCAAAGTGGTGTAACAGTTTTTTGCTTTTGGTTTTGGGTTTTTTTTTTTTTTTTGGCATGCTGTTCAAAGAGCGAGGTTTTATTGGTACAGCTCAGGTTCAGACAGGAATCAACCTTTATGGAAGATTCCCTGCACTCAGCCAGGTTGCCTAATACTTCCCTTAATACCGATGCCATTTCCTAGAATGTGACTTCCATTTGCTAACTACATGTATCCTCCTCTAGTGTCTGACTTCATCATTTTTATTCCTTGATAGAAACTAGAAAATTAGGAATTTGAACAGATTCAACAATTGTAAATCAGCTGATGCTCACTAGTGGTTAGCAAGTAAGTGTGCTTTACCACCAATGAAGAGAACTGAAATAAAATATGTTACATCACTATTGTGCTCCATAATCTGCTCACGGTCTCTTGTGGCCATTACCCTAATTTGAGAGTAGGTAATGAAGATATCATGGTGGACAATGAATGTGCTTTGTGGATGTATTTACCAGCCATATGATGTTGGGCAAGTCAATTAATTTTTCAAAAAAGTTCATCTCTTTTTCAACAAAATAGATATAAAAATGAAAGCAATACTTTCAGAACTTCTGTCATTTAAGAAAAATACAATAGATGTTTAGCCCTTAATACTGATCGCATCACTCATTCAACACATATATTTGAACATGTTCTGTGAGTTTCTTTTTAGACACTAGAAATTATAGTTTGAAGAAAAATAGCCAAAGTTTCTGCACTTACAAAGATTATATGCTGTTTTAGTCAGCTTTCCCGTCACTGTGACCAAAATATCTGAGAAGAATAATTTAGAAGAAGGAAGGTTTACTGGAGCTTATGGTTTCAGTCCATAGGGCTTGCTCTGAAGCATAAATGGCAGTAGCAGAGTATGCAGAGGGACACTGCTCTTGCATGTTGGAGGCTGGAAGCAGAGAGAGAGGGAGAACACGGCCCATGGACATACACAGTCCTTTAGACCACATCCCAACGACCAGTCTCCTCTAGCCATGCCCTACCTGCCTCCATTATCACCAAATAAACTCATTCAAATTATTAATCCATCAATGAATTTATCCACTGATAAGAACTCTCATGATTCAATTATTTCACCTCTGAGCATTTTTGCATTGCCATTACATGAGCTTTTCCAAAGAACATTCATATCCAAACTATAACATATGCTAATGAGTAACACAGGCAATAAACAAAAAAGGTGGATGATAGATAGACAAACCAAAAGACAAATATATGATACTTCCAAATATAACTAAATATCATGAAGAAATAAAACAGAGAGATGTGGCAGTGAATGGGTAGTGTTGGGTAATGCTGTATAAGGCAGTTAGGAAGGTTTTCCTGAAAGGTGATAACTTGAGTGAAGACCTGAAGAACGGAAAGGAAAACCATGCCAAAGGAAAGAGTAGAGACTTCTAGAAAGAGCATATAAATGAGAAGGCTCTGACATAGGGACAGTTTTAGTGTTTGAAGAACACCAACATGCCCAGTGTGGTTGAAGCACAGTGAGCCAGAAATAGACTGGCATGAGGGGGTGGAAGAGGAGGAGTAGGCCAGATTTGAGATTATGTAAGGTTTTATAAGACTCCTTACTGAAGAGCTGACCATGGAGAGGTAACGGGGAGCAGCCACGATGATGATAATGATGAGGACAATATAGGTCAAGCTAATTACCTATTCAATAGTTTAGGAAACTGCCTTTGCCTTCATATTACACCGCAAACTAGTCCTTGAGTCCACTTCTCTATCCAAACTCTGTTCAGTTTTAGCATCTCCCCATTTTGTTACTATCCACAATGTTAATGTTTTTTCATCATTTAAGCCCAAAGTTCATGAATGCTTGTGATTGCTTTTTGTTTCTTTTCTTCTCTTAGGTCATTCACCAGTTTTCTGTGTTGGTTTTACAAGACCGTAGCTTTATTTGGGAACTCTACTTCTGAGATTCAAATGGCTTTATTTTAATAAGAACTATAGTTAACAGATACCTTTACTGCTTTCTCATTCTCTACCTACCCCATGTGCCACCACACCTCTTCTCTTTAAGCTGGACTCTCCTACTCATGCATTTTAGCTTTACCAGGAAAAAAAAAAAAAAAAAAAAGCTAGCTTTGGTTGACATTCTAGAAATAAATCTCCCTTTCCAGAACCTTGTCTTCTGAACTACTTTTTCCCCCTGCCTGTTTGAGCTTCATCTGCATCTGCTTAAGTGTCTCTTTCTTTTTCTCAGTTCGAGCTTCCCTCCTTCCTGGGTGGTCCATTCTCCATCGGCCCTGGCACCTGCTCTATCTGGTGCTCCTCACATTGCCATTTCAAATCGAATCTCAGCATTTCTGCACAACATCTGGCATGCATCCTGAATTTTGTTCAGCCCATTTACTACCTGCCCCCTCTACTCTTCCTGTTGGATTTACCAAATGTAGCTATTAACCAAGATACAGTTTGCTTCCCCACATGGGACTGTTTGCCTGCATTTAAATCAACAATAACCTTAATTAAAAGAAGAGTAAATAGATATACAGCTCATACATTTTTCAGGTTAGGTTTTTATCCACTTGACAAGAGCTGCTACATGGAAAACAAATCCTAAAAATGCACATGCACACTGTACAAACACTAATTTTATTTGCAGTCACCAAGAAGCTTTAAAGAATTTGACTGAATTTAAGAAGCATTTTTTTTCTAATTACTCCTGTAAAAATGTTTTAAACTTTAGCATGAGTTATTAATAGGAGGATTACAGTATAATTTTAAGCATTGATGTTAGGCTTTCAATCAAATACATTTCTCTAATGTCAGTCATTGTACAGGATATGTGTATTATAGAAACTTCAAAAGCTCTCAATGAAACCAGAAGACATCTGAAAAGTTCTATCGCACACCATGGAAGTTGATATGGATTGCAATAGAAAGTAAACAGGGCTGAAGGGAGAAGAGGATGTTTGGTGATAGTGGAGTTTGGGTATTAAGAACAGATTTCACTTATTTCCTCATTCTCTAAGATCTGCTTTGTTAAACTTATCTTACATTTTTATATGTTACTGAGTCATGTCCTTCAAATTAATAACCATTTAGCTACTAACAATTTCTCTCTCACATAAAATGATGGTAATTTATAAACAAATCCCCTGTAGTAAAGGAAATATTAGCCATGTTCAACTTCTATGCCCTCCACACCAGAACTCATTACTTTAATCTGTAGTTTCTTATGTGAAATCTCATCATGGATTCCTTGTGTATGTAAACATTACCCACCTTTGCATTCACCATTCGTCGACAAAGCATTTGCTACAGCCTTTAAACACATTCACCAAGTAATTGTACACAACTTTCCTATCACAAATTGATGTTAGAGATCCCTTATCAAATAACTTTTTCAAAACACATTCTTTTATTAAATCTTCTAAATATGTTTCTGAGAATTCCTCCATACCGATAAGATAATCAAACAATATTTGTTGGAGCTCACCAAATTATATCTTCCATAATATTATTATGCTCACTCTATTTCAGATATCAATATTCTCATCACTCCATACACAAATAAACTGCAGAGCTAAAATTAAACTAGCTTCACTTGATTCCCATTTAGTGTTTGTTACTCTTCTATTTCTAGTGTTTCTTTTACTTTTTAAAACAAGTATAGGTGTTATATTTTGGCAAATTAATTTTCAGTGAAACCTAGAGAGTAAAACTTGTAATGCAATTAGTTAATATATAATGTATCTCAGCTAAGTGGCAAATTATGTGAGTGTCGATTAATAGTCTATTTATTTATTTGTATTATAGTAACTCCATATTATCCTTATCTACCAACAAATGTTTACTGCATCTTCCCATGAAAGAAATTTTGCTAAGTGATATGAAGGATAGAGAGAAGTATCATCTGAAAATTTTTTCCAATCTGGCTAGGATGTGGTTCTCATCCATTAATTACAAAAAGTAGCACATAGGAAATGCCAGCTAATGCATCTCTTGAGTTAAGTTTATACTTTTGTATGGGGGAAGGATGCCCAGTAGAGTTAAAATTTAAGCTGGGAGAATTTTGAGAGGTTATGATTTATTTATATTGAAAGAAGGAGAGATATAACAGTAGCAGCATGAACAAAGAATGGAAAGAGGAGGCACAAGGTATAATGTAGAGCTCCACTGTCCAATGCAATAGCCACTAATAATCACTGCTAGTCACATGTAGCTACTAAGCTCTTCAGTTATAGCTACTCTGATTGAGATGTGTTATTTCATAGACTCAGAATAAAAAAAGGTAGAATAACTAATTAATATTAGTTATATATTAAATGAAAATATTTGGGATATATTGGGGTATGCCAATACTGTTATTAAAATTAATTCCTCATGCTATTTTTATATTTTTGCAACATAGTTATAAGAAAATTTCAGTAACATATGTGGCTCACACTTATGACTTGGAATTATTTGTCTATCAGATAGCATTAAACTATTGAGTTATTTTAAGGATACTGGTGTTATTAAGTACATATTTTTAAGAAAAGTAATCGGACTAAAAAGTGATGACTGGTTAGGAGGGGCTCAAGATGAGAAATATGGAGAATTCAAAGGACCACACAGAAGGTGACAAGGGCCACATGAAGTAGCAAGGGAAAGGGATGGTATCACAACAGACACTTTTTGTGTGTCTGGCTACTTTCAAGTAGCAAGGTATATTTTAGATTATTCCTATTGCCAGAGACATTGTAAAAGAAGACTTTCAGAATAATTAACTCCAGTGAAAGGCATGGAGATAGGAAGAGGGAGGAATTGAAAATCCTGATATCATAAACTGAAGAGACAGGAAGATTGATGGTGGGATTTGATGGGAAAGCCTGTTTTTTGGGCAGAGGATTGTAAGACTTGGAATGCATTGTAATGGTGGACTTCTGATGATGATTAACATCTCAGTGGAACGAAGAATGTAAAAAACAGGTAGATGGCTGTATTTGGTACAATGCTGGGATATCCACAAACAAACATACTTTGAGGCTTTGGTAAAATAGAAGTGCAATTCAGGGGTGGAAAGGGTCACATGGATGACAGAATTGATAACCATATTGGTAGAGCTGACTGGGATTTAAGAGTGAAAGTATAATTTCAGGTGATGATTTGCTGAACCATGATGAATACTGACATTTGATGGCTGGAGGAGACAATTCTGCAATAAATTGATCAGTTGTGGAAATGGGAAGAGATAAAAGAGAGCATGGGATCATGGAGCCTAAGATTATATAGTCTCCAGGAGGAAAAATCAGCCCACAGTAGAAAATGCCATAAGAAGGGTATGAAGGAACGTAGATGGCAATTTATTATTTACATCAAAATATTACCTGGCAGAAATACAGCCCTCAACCATGAAATCTAAGAAACACCAGATGTTCCATGATCTATCTTATTACCTTTGGATCATATGGACCACACTTGGGCTTTTCTCCAGATGTTTGTCCTTTCTTATTCTCTGGTAAGTACACCTATCCCATAGACTTCCTTTGGAAGAGGGTCAGATTTATTGTTTCCTGTGGCATTTAATATCTGCATACTCAATCAGCACTTATCACTAACAGACTAATATTATTATCTTTTTTGTATATATCAAGTCTTCTGGCTCAAAAGCTGTTTCTTTTGTCCTCCATCTGGCTGCCTCTCTAGGATTGCCCTTAATGCTTAAAACATACCATGCATAGAGGAAACAGAGCCAATAAAGAAGGATTCAGAGTGAAGGCTATCTCGGATAATTGATCTGGGCTGCTGAGAGTCACGGTGCTCCCCCAAACCCACATGTCATCATTGAGTTTTCATTTTCTCACCAGTTTTTATCTATTGCTTTCTTTGGGGCCTTCGCTATTGTGTAAGAGTGGATGTTGCATTTTTTTCAATCATATCAAGATACTTAGAAGTTTAAAAAAATGAATCCTAGATGCATCCTGCATACTCTAGATTGCAATTTATATACATGTCTATTTTCCATACTTAGCTGCAAGATTGCAGAGGAAGATGGCTTATTATTCACTGAATCAATATTTGCATTCTTAATTTCTAAATGGTTTTAGGGCACTTGGTAGAATGTCCACTCAGACTTCTTTAATGAATATATAAATTAACAAAAGTGTAAATTCTTTTTTTGAAGGAACTGGTAGAGGGAGCAGTGAAGACAATATAGATGTACAAACTGGAGTAGGAATAGAAAAAAAAAGATGCTTGGAAAAAGAAATGCTCAGATAAAAATGTATCAGCAGTAAACTAAAAGAACAACAATAGCAAAGTCTGAGAAAGGATGGGGAAGCTGGTATTTGAGCAAGCAGAAGGAGGGGAGAATTGAGGGGGGAAATGGAGGCATTTGACTTAAGGGCAGGGTGCAACAGTAGTCCTATTTGAAGACTTTTTTTCTTTTATTATGAATTAGGATAATGAAAACACCTATGTTCCATGTCTGGTTAGTTTTCATTTGAACTCCTATAATCTTTATTCTTTACAAAAAAGGTCCCGCCCCCCCCCCCTAAAAAAACCATACAATATGTAGCTGCACAGCCGAGTTTTATTTTAAGGACAATGGCATTTTTACCTCCTGTTTTGCGTGAGGGTCTGTGGGTTGTGGAAGATGAGAAAAGAGAGTGCCCAGCTGCCACGGCCCAACAAAGCCCCTGAAAATGATGACTGCATCCATTTCCACCCAATGTCACATTTTGGAAGTGATCTTTTAGAAACAAGGATTGCAAATAGCTGCAGCTTCTCAAAACTGCAGTTGCTTTTCATAGTGTGGTGTTGCTGTCTCTGTGCTGACGCAGCTTCCAGCCCCAGCCCCAGCCCCAGCACCAGCCTGCCTTTGAACTCTGAAAGATATTTCATTCCCAATGTATAAAAAGTATTATACAAAAACATAGAAACATTGTTGTTGTTTTTTTTCTTGGTACTGGGGCTGGAACCCAGGGGTGTTTTATCTCTGAGCTATACCTTTAGCCCTATTTTATTATATTTATTTTGAAACAGGGTCTCACTAAGTTGCTGAGGCTGGTCTTGAACCTGGCACAGGCTGCCAATTACTGGGATTACAGGTGTGCATTGCCATGCCCAGATTTTGGGGCCTTGTCTTTAATAACGTGAAATTGATGAAATGGGCAGCCATGAATCAAAGATGATTATGAGGGAAGGAAATAAAGATAAAATGATTGCTTTCCTTCCTCTGATTCCCCAGGGTTATAATGTTCTGTATGTCTGGGTGATGCTCTGAAAAGATACACATAGATTGCGGTGAGAAATGGGTATGAGAAAAAATAAATATAATTGAAAAAGATCTGACACTTTCTGCATCTATGATATATTATGCTGGGAAGAGTATAGGTGGTTAGAACAAGGTTTGCATCCCAGCTCTGCCCTTTACTAGGGAAGTGGATCTTTGTGCTTTGCTTACTTTGCTAAATTGCTAAATCTTTCCAAGTTCAGGTTCCTACAAGTAGAGCATATATTAATTATTTCTTGGGGGTTACTACGAAGATATTGAAATGTCTGTAACCTGGTTGGTTTGTAAAAATGTTGGTGTCTTCCCTTTTAGCCTACTTTCCTTTCCCTTCCCCATGTGCATGAGGGAAATCTCTTGCAAGGGACTTCTCAGAACAGCAGATTCACTTATTATCAGCATGTGGGCTGCATTATCTTTCATTGCAGAGACACACTAATCACCCACCATCTGTAGTGTTCATGCATGCCCTTATCCTTTCCTAGTAGAGATGCATTTGTATGCTGAGATGGGCAGCTATACTTTTTCCCTCTGCTCTTCCTTAACCTTCATTTTTCATTTGGCTCATTGAGTATTGTCCATAGACATGACAAGCAATTTTACAGATCAAGTCAGTATTTTCCTATAATGCATTC
Organism: Graphiurus murinus; assembly: GCA_004027655.1. Classification (NCBI taxonomy): domain Eukaryota; kingdom Metazoa; phylum Chordata; class Mammalia; order Rodentia; family Gliridae; genus Graphiurus; species Graphiurus murinus. The sequence continues at coordinate 8,254 of PVLC010036555.1, forward strand.
CTTTTTGAAGGGTGTGACAGGGTTAGAAATACCACATTTTATTTTGGGAGAAGACTTTAGAAGAGATTGGATCCAAATTGCTCACATCTCATTGAGGAAACAGAGGCTTAAGACCTACCTGACTTCCCAAGACATAAGGAAACTTAATCCTGATTTCATATTAGATCAGATTTTTGCTACTCAGTTCAGAGAAATTCCTAAATCAGTCCTATACCTTTCAGCAAAAGGCATCTCTGCAGGTTTGTGAGAACATATCACCACAGTAAATCCAAGTGTCAAATAGAAAACCAGCCAGATGAGGACCTATAAAGGGATTCACCATTCGATGGTTCTGATTGTGAATATCTTTTGGAATTACTAGAGATTGAAAAATATTCAGAGATTATTTTTTCTTTTTTGATTGGATACAATTCTGAATGCACCTTTGTTTAACACTCTCCCCCACCCCTCCCCCTCTCTTCTGTTGAGTTTGCTTCCCAGGTGGTCTCATTTTATGATTGCACTATCTCTGGCATGAAACATCATGACTTTTTGCTTTTGGGATTGCAGTACATAAATTGACGGAAGTCAATCTTACCTGATTTTCTAAATTGCCTCTGCTCTAACAATTCTCCCGCCCATAACAACCCATTGAAATCCAACAATGGGATTGATTACACATTTCTCACTCTAGGGGAAACTCCATTAGTTTTACCTGAATAAAAACTGCTGAACAGGGCCCAACTGGGGGTAAGTAGTTTACAAAATTGTCCATGCAGCTCAGTAGAAATAAGCTTGAGAGAGCTTAAACATTACTGTCTAGCCACAGGGACTATCAAGCACAGGGGATCTTATTTACAAGTCACAAGAAGGAAAACAAAGGCATGCTTAAGTGAGCACTGCACAGTGTTTCAAAATTGGCAGAACATTTATTCCAGACTGGTTCTTAGGACAGAGTAGCAGACTCCAATGGAATCCTGGAACCTCGGTAGCTCTGTTGGAAATTTGTATATAGGGTAAATCCCCAGGTTAGGATTTTCCAATTCCAAGGTGCAGATAACTAGTTGTTTTGGGTCTGGGACAGAGTCTCACCCTTTACTCACTAGCTGTTTGACATTTGGTCAAGTTATTTAATCTTACTTGAATATAGGTTTTCTAATATCTAACTTGTGTTTAAAATACCTGCCTTGCCCATCTTCCAAGGTTGCTTTGAGGATCAACAGAAAATAGGCAGACAAAGTGACATGAAGACTGTGAAGTACACTGCAAATGTGGGGAATTATTCTGATTTTAGGCAGTGTTTTTTACGGAGCTCATGCACGATTCTCAAGATACAGAGGTGAGCTGTTGATGGGATTGGCTTGCTATTCCTGTTCTGAGCTCTTGCTACAGGGTAGCAGACTCTGGAGTCAGATAAGCGTGTATTCATATCACAGTTCTCCTGTTTACTGGCTCTCTGTCCAGCAGCAAGTTATCCAACTACCAAGGCTCATCTCTAAAATGAGGATAGACATCATACCTACCACACAGGGCTCTTGTGAGAATCAGCAATGCAATGAATGGAATAGCGACAGCATGCAATCAATGATGCTTATTATTGGTAGCAGGAAATAAAGAATTAGCTGTAATGTGTAAGGATATTCGTATGATGCCTTCTTTTTTTAAACCATGAGAAAATTTATTTTTTCTATGAAGTCTTGGCCAGAGTTATTCAGGTTTCTCACCACTCTGTAAGGGGCCCTTCTAAAGACCTGTAAGAGGACTGATGTGTCTGAATTCCTAGATGGTGAGCTCTTGCAGGGAAGGATTAGATATTTTTACATCTCACCAAATATTCCTGTTCATAGAGCCTAGAAAAGAGTTCGGCAGTGGTGAGCTGCTCAGCAAATGCATCTGTATGCATAAGAAAAGAGACCATTGGCTTGTATGAGGATGTACAAGAATAAAATTAGGAGGCTTAACACCTATTGAAAATAAGGAAAGTGATTTCCCTCTCTTTTTGTTAGAACATTTACCTTAGAAAATTTATAAATGTAAGTGCTCTCTCTGTCTTTTTGAAATATATCTTTTTAGAAACTAAATGTGTCTTTTGTCAGTTTTATCTAGATATGTCTTTCTCAAAGACCGGGGAAGCATCTCTTTGAAATGTAAGTATAGATAAACCAACTACATTAGCAGTAAGGAAATGTTTTTCCTTCTAGTATCAAGGGAGAAAGTGCCCCTATCTCTTAGTTCCTTTAGGAAGGTAGGAGTCTAACTTTAGTGGGCTCTTTGGTGCAAGGTATAAAAATCCCTCCTGTCATAGTTTGTCATCCATACTTTCCCCTATGGATAAAGTTAATCAGCTACCATAGATAGTCATCTCAATTCCCCAGGGGAAGTTAGGATGACTATGTATGACCAGGAGTGCCATCATGTCCTCTTATTTGGGGACTAGTTACTGTTTATCTTGCAAACATGTATGTAATGGGGTGTATCTGTTTGGCTATGTGAAAAGGTGAGATTTCTTTCTGCCCGTGAAATGTTTTAGCACATTGTCTGCGATGCATATCACATCATAGTCTGGCTTAATGCTCATTTCACAATAAAGGTGTTTCTTTCTCTACTACCATTGTGGAGAGGATTTCTGAGTTGGGAGAGGGTTTTGTCTTTGTTCTTAACATATTTTCCCAAAACCTGCTAAGCAGAATAGCACAATTCTTAATAGCACATTGTGTGTGTGTGTGTGTGTGTGTGTGTGTGTGTGTGTGTGTGTGTGTTTGTGACTAAAGACTGATCCCAGGACCAATCTACCTCCAAACTACATCCCCAGCCCTATTTTATTTTTATTTTGAAACAGGGTCTCGTTAGATTGATGAAAGTCTCACTATATGCTGAGGCTGTCCTGGAACCCATGATTCTCCTGTCTCAGCCTCCTAAGTACTGGGATTACAAGCATATGCCACCATGCCTGACTGTAAATGGCATTGGATGACTATTAAGGATGGTTCTCATGAACTAATAGAAGATTCTCTTGTGCTCTGCAATAGACAAGGTATAATTTTTTTAGGATCCTTCATTCAGAAGCCACCAGGGGCTTTGTCTTTGAATTAGGCATAGACTGAACTAGAGTGTGTGGACCTTCTCTAAGAACTAGATACAAACACAATCTCATACTTAGTTTGGTCAGTCTATGGAATAGGTTGAACAAGTAGCATTGAGAAGGTGCAAACTGTTTTCAGTTTTCTGAAGGAGAAAAGATTCTGAATGACCAAAGACAGCAGTTTATATGCTAAAATTCTTAACTGTTCCTTCATGTTGTTGTAAACATTCAATTAATGTGCCTATTTATTTTAAAACTAGACTACATTATTCTTCAGTTGAGTAAGATTTAAGAGTTTCAATTGACTGACTCACTAATAAAGATTATTCCCTTTCTGCCATACAAACAAAATCCTGATTAACTAATCATAAACTCCCATAGGCTTCTGGCTAGGACTGCCCTCAATATTTGCAAGTTTTCTTAAAATTAAAAAAAAACAACAACAAATTCTTAGCAGTTTGTATGGAAAAAAGGGATTTACAGAACATTTTCTAAACAATGGAGTAAATAATATGATAATATAATTTGCTCTTTTCTATCAAAGGAAGAGCTTCACTTGGGCTCCATTTTGTAAAACTGCCATTCTGTAACCACATGTGTGCTTATATTTTTGTGAAGATAGCATTTCCTGGAAATTGTGAGTGCCAACCCCTCCCCCAGCATCTTGTTCAGCCAATGGTATAAAGATTGCAAGACTGTGTTCCCACCAATAGGAGCACAGCACAGAAGCCCGGCACTGAAAATAAAATGCCTAGCAGTTTCCTGCCATGTTGTTCCTGCATGCCTGACTCACTGGTGGCAGATCCCTTTTTGCAAAATGTAAAATTTGCCTTGCAAAACTGCTTTCAAATATGTCTTTTTTTTTTACAATGTCATATAAATTTACTTCTGACAATTTGGGGGCTGGTCTTGGGTATAAATTGACTCCAGAGGGTGCAGGGGTTCCTTACTGGGGAGACCCGTCCCACTGCCGAGTTGCTGGTGGCCCCAACACAGAAAATATCACAATGGACCCTAAGTGGAAACCAGAATGGCAACTGGGGGAAAGCCACCCTTGCTTACTCTACAGGGACCAGGTCTGCATGCAGACCAAGGGAAGAAAAATGTCAAGGGAGGTGACCAAGTATTTCCTTGGTGGTCAAAATATCCTGGGGTGAGGGCTGTGTGGAAATGATGGGGGTATCTGAAGTTGCCTAAGGAATGCAAACCCAAAGGTTAAACTTTCTTTATGAGGTGTCTGGTGGAAGGAGTAGGGGAAAGTGGCATCTGAGATAAAAAGACTCACAGAAAAATAGGGGTAATGGAAACTTGGGTGAGAACACACATTGTCAGTTATACCAGGATGATAAATGCAAAACACCTCTAGGCAAAGGTTGAGTCTCTACTGGGAATATGTGTGTGTGTGTGTGTGTGTGTGTGTGTGTGTGTGTAATTATATGTATAAGAAAATAGTACCTAAAATACAAGATTAAGGACAAAATATCTCCCGATAGTCCTTTAGGCCTAATATTACAATATTGGAGAGATATGCATGCAAAATTATAAGATTATTATAATTCAGTATCTATCCCTGAGAACTTATCCCTTGGATACATATTAGATGAATGAAAGGCAAAGGATTTAGGGAGAAAAAAAGAGGAAGCTAATTTTGGTTTGTTTATTTGTTTACCTGCTTCCCCACCTCCCAGGAATATAATGTGGTGATATTTGATGCAGATCTGCCTCATGGTGACAGTAGCCACTCCCACTCTGAATTCTTTGTTTCCGTGTCATCCATGATTGGTAGACCCTGCTGAAGACATTCCCTACTGTATGGGCTTTCCTGTTTGTGTTCTCTATTCTACAATCTATTTCTCATTGTGTATAGGTTGTATTTTTATTTTGAGAACTCTAAATCTGGCCCTATGTTTAGTAAATATTTATAACTCTCTTGTCCTCTGTCCATGGGGATGTAATGCTTGGCAAATTAAAGTTATAAGATATGTGTTTGCTGTCTATTTTTATGTGTTTATACCCATAAATGTATTGTCTATCTATTGTCTGCATGGTACCAAAATTGACTTATATAAAAAACACTCATAAAATATAAAAATAAAAAAAATAAACTTAAAAACTTAAAAAAAATAAACTTAAAAAATAAAAAAAATCCAAATACCTTTTAGTTCAATGTGACATAAATCTTTTAACAAATGCAGGCTAGCCAATTAGCAATTGTTTTCTTTGCTTTAGTGTAATGTTAGTGTTGTAGTGTCCAGTGTTAAAATTGTTGTGTTAAAATTGTTGTGAAACTTTGTGTAAGGACAAATTTAAAGGTGATGGATTGGTTAATGAAATGGGCAGAAAAAAAAAAACAACCCTCAAATAGCAAAATATTCAAGATGTTTTATGGATATTGATGTCTGCATTTGGTAAATTGTACACCAAATTTCAAGGGCAAAAAAGCAGAGAAATGGTGCTGCCAAAGAGGGGGGCGGGAAGGATTTGAATTAGGGCAGCAAAAGATTTTTGCATAAAAATGGTCCAAAGCATGGACAGTTGGTAACCATTTTAACAAGGATTGTGATTTTAAAGGAAGGCACCTAGATTTCAGCCACCAAGGTACTCATAGGTTCCCGATAAAGCTTAAACTTATTCTTTAAAGTTCACCATGTTGGGCTTTCCCCAATCCTGTTTACCTGCCCTGTTCACTTCTCAACATCAGCAAGAGACAATATATTTGTTTTATCAAATGTGTTTTCATATATGTAGAGAACAGTTTAAGATTACATTATTTTGAATATTAAGCATTCTTAATAAAAAGAAGTATTTTGTCTAAGTTAAATGATTTCTATAAGGATTGTTTTAAATGTAAGAAAAACCAATAAATAAAAGGCATTTGCTAGTATTAGGAGGGCTTAAGGGGGTTACAAATGATTTGCAAGAGGTAAAAATTATTAAAGTTTTTTTTTAAGTCACATTTAATGGATTGATTTTATGTTTAGAGCAATTGTTGCAGTGGACATGGTCTTTGGAGAACCAGAGGCTGGAATAGGACAAAACAATTTACTTTATTCACAAGTAAAGACCCAGTGAGCGAAAGCTCTGTATCTGAGCCCAGAATGGTGTCATCATACAGATTATATAGCCCATTAGAGACAGGTTTTGATTGAATCAATAAAAGGCAGGGTTACCAGTATGGGTGTTTGGGTCAGGTTTTATTTCTGCTTCTGAGCTAGATTTCCTGTATTAACTTTCACATGCTGGAACTGGGTAGTGCCATCTTAGGCTCCACATGGTTGATACTGGATGGCCCCATCTTGCTGGGCTCAGCTGCCTTATCTTGTGTTTCTTAGCTGCTAGAGAGACTCTCCTTTGCTTACCTCAGAGGGGAAGGGCCTGCAAATAAAGCCTTGTACCTAGGATTGTAGCCAAGAGTCATCTTCAAGGACATAGCTGGACATAACCAGGGTCCTGCCTCACAATTATATTCTCTTAAGACATTAATCTGTTCTTGGTAAAAGTTTGTAAAAACTAGCCTAGAGAGCAAGAGTTTGGCAATATTTTATTGCGATAATTTCTTAAGTTCTTCATATTTAAAACAATAAGGTTGTCTGCTATTAGTAACATTTATGAATAACTTGTTAAAAGGAAAGGTTTTATGAAGATACTCTTGTGTTTACCATCTTTGACTATCTAGAAAGCGGCATTTTAGAATCAGGGTTTAAGTGTTTATATTTTAAAGCAGGCAAAATGAAAAACTATAGTTTCGGGTTGCTATATTTCACATCCTATATATTTGTGACTACATGTGTATACATTTGAGGGTTAAATATGGTGGGTATCCGAGGTTCATCTAAAATTCATAAAAGGTAATAAAGTTAAGGGTGTATGGGTTTTATATACATGCAAGCTAGCCAATAAGTGATCTCTTTATGCAATGTGCATTGTATTTATACTTTAATCATATAAAATTGTTAATGAAGTTACTAAAATTTCTGCCATCTATGTTTATTCTTTTCAAAAGACCCTGTCACTTAAGACTTGGTTTATATCTGTTTGCTTTGACTAGAAAATGTCTTATTATATTATTCTTTAGAAAATAATACAATCACTCATTAGATAATGAGCCTTTTGGAGATTATTAATACTGTTCCCTAAACTAAAAAGGGTCTAAAGCTATTCTTTGATTTTTGTCAATGCTGTTAACTTACACAACTTGTAATTATAGTTATCTTACTGAGCCATGGATTCTTAATTTCATTTCAAAAGTAAATGCCAAGTTGACATTTTTAACTTTGGTGTAACTGTGACGTTAATTATTACTAGATTCTTT
>PVLC010036556.1:0-7500 GCA_004027655.1 Graphiurus murinus
CTCCTCCTTCTTCTTTGTGTGTGTGTGTGGGGGGGTATTGAACGCAGGGGCATTCTACCTCTGAACTACACCCCCAGCCCTATTAGGTAACAAGGTCTTACTAGGTTGCTGAGAGTCTTGCTAGGGTGCTGAGGCTGTCTTCGAATCTGCAATCCTTCTATCTAAGTCTCTCAAATACTGGGATTACAGGCATGTACCACCGAATCCAGCTACAAGTGATCCTTTAAAAGAGAGCAATCCTTTTAGAATGAGATTCCATTATCATCATCATCTCTTCCTCCTCCTCTCCCTCCTCCTCTTCCTCCTCCTTCATATTAGGGATTGAACCTAGGGACATTCTATCCCCAAGTTGCCCCCCAGCCCTAATTTACTTTATTATTATTATTTTTTTGCGGTACTGGGGATTGAACCCAGGGGCATTCTTTCTCCGAGCTACACCCCCAGCCCTATTTTTTATTCTTTATTTTGAAACAGGATCTCACTAAGTTGCAGAGGGCCTCACTAAGTAGATGAAGCTGGCCTCGAACCTGGATCCTCCTGTCTCAGCCTCCCAAGTACTGGGATTACAAGCGTGCACCACCATGCCTGGCTTAACTTTCATTTTGAAAAGAGTCTTGCTGAAGGTCTTACTAAGTTGTTGAGGCTGGTGGAGAACTTGTGATTCTCCTGTCTCAGCCTTACAAGTATTATTGTTACAGGTACTACGCCTGGCTCCCCTTTCTTCTTTAAGATGCTGCTAACCTATAAACTGTCCAGAGAGACTTCTGCTTGACTACTCTATTTAAGTTTACAATCTCCCCTTCAAAACTTCCCTACCTTTCATTCCTGCTTTGTCTCCAAGGCACTTGTCACCACTTAGCTAAGTTTTATTTGTTGCTTGTTTTTCTCCCTACTAGAATATAATTTTGAGCCGGGCATGGTGGTGCAAGCTTGTAATACCAGCATTTGGGAGGCTGAGACTGGAGGATCTGGGTTCGCAGCCAGCCTCAGCTACCTAGTGAGGCACTCCAAAACTTAGTGAGAACCTGTTTCAAAATAAAGAATAAAAAATAGGGCTGGGGGTATAACTCGGAGATAGAATGCCCCTGAGTTCAATCCCCAGTACTGAAAAAAAAAAAATATATATATATAATTTTGATGAAGACGGGGATTTTTTTTTTCAGCCTCCCAAGTATTGGGATTACAGGCATGTGCCACCACATCCAGTGAAGACAGGGATTTTTATCTGTGCATTTTATTTATTTGTTTTGATAGTAGGGATTGAACCCAGGGGTATTCTACCCCATGAGTTATAACCCCTATTTTATTTTGAAACAGAATCTAAGTTGCTGAAGGTCTCACTAAATTGCTGAGGCTGTCCTTGAACCTGTAATCCTCCTGTCTCAGCCTCGAAAATCCTGGGAATACAGGCGTGCACCATCATGCCCTGCATTATCTCTATATCTTAATGCTAAGCTCCTACCATCCACAACAGTACATGACACATGTAGGCTGCTCAATTAACATTTGTTGAATAAATGAATAAATTACAGGCAGCAAAGGGCTCGTAACATGTGTGAGCAGGATCCTGGAATGTTCCAAGAAACTGCTTGTAGTGAATATGATCCCCATTTTGCAGAAAAAGAGACTGAGGCTTGAAGAAGTTTGACTGTCCTTCCTCTCTGTTCCCATAGCAACCTGTGCATGGCCTCAGTCCCAGCATCTATCTATCGCACTGCATGGTCATTGTCCATTATCCAACAAGATATAAGAGTTTTGAGCTCAGGGTTTCGTCTCTTATTTACTGTTGCATCCCCAGCACGTAGTAGCAAGCTGGACACATAGTAGGTGCTTAAGAAACATTTGTTGCATATATGCACAAATGAATCAACAAGATGGCCAAGCCAAGATATGGGCCACAACTGTCAGTGGTGTCTCTGCTGCGGGGTATCCCTAAGACAGCCACAGAGCTAACAGTTGAGTCACTCCCTCTGGCAGAGTGCCTTTTGCAAATACCCACAGAGTCGGAAGTATTTCAGATGGGGAAAACTATATACTGACTGACTGTTCTTTCCCATCACACCAGGCAAATGGAAAACATTTCTCTACTCAGTCCCTCCACAGTTCCCAGAAATATAATCAAGGTCTCTTTGATTCCCTCCCTCCAGAGCTGCATTTGTAAGGCGCAGACTTCGTTTTCCCAATCCTCTGCTGCTGGCTCGGGCTGCCTGCCCACCTATCCATTCACCCCACCCTCAGCCAACAGCCTCTGTGAGCCTTCTCTGGGCCACATGATAGCTGAGCTAACGCCCATCCACCCCACTGCGAGTTGCTGGGCTCTCTCTGTCTCGGTTCCAATGGATTCTCTCTCCTTTGTCTCTTCTCTTTACACTCTCTGCCACGCCCACACCCAGGTCCTAGGTTCCTAGAAGTGGCTCACTCCATCTGTGGACGCTCAGGGTCCCCTCGTCTCATCTGCTTCTTTCTCTTGATTTCTCTAGATCAGCACTTTTGTTATTGTTGTTACTGGAATTTGAACTTGAGGGCATTTGACCTCCAAATTACACCTAGCCCCCCTCCTTGTTAAAAATTTTTAAAAAGATCGTGAAACACGATCTCATTAGGTTGCTGAGAGTCTCACTACTTGCTGAGACTGTCCTTAAACCTGTAATCTTCCTGTCTCAGCCTCCCAAGTACTGAGATTACAGGTGTGCACCACCATGCCCGGCTAGATCAGTACTTTTTAAACTATTGGAAGTGTGTCTGTGCTATGGACTCCTCTGAGAAGCTGATGTGGCTATGGGCCACCTCCCTCCAAACCACAAATCCATGCACGTGTGTGCTTTGCTGGGAATTGAACCTACGTCATTCTACCTACCAGCCCTTTTGCAATTTTTTTTTTTTTTTTTTTTTTTGCGGTACTGGGGATTGAACTCAGGGGCATTCTACCTCTGAGCTATACCCCCAGCCCTATTTTTTTTATTCTTTATTTTGAAACCGAGTCTCACTAAGTTACGGAGTGCCTCACTAGGTAGCTGAGGCTGGCCGCGAACCTGGATCCTCCGGTCTCAGCCTCCCGAATGCTGGGATTACAAGCGTGCGCCACCACGCCCGGCTCCTTTTGCAATTTTTTAAAAAAAATTTGAAACAAGTTCTCCCTAAGTTGCTGAGGGTCTCACTAACTTGCTGCGGCTGGCCTCAAACCTGTGATCCTCCTGTCTCAGCTTCCCAAGTACTGGGATTACAAGTGTGCCCCACCACGCCTGGTTTACAACAGCATTTGCATGGAAGTTCAAGCATTCCTAGATTAACAGCCCCTCCTCAGGATGGTCTCTCCTGTCCCCTCTAGATTTCTGGTTGTTGTTGTGGCTTCTAAGCCAGCCTATCTGGGCTCCTTTTGGAAGCAGAAATTTCCCCCTACTGTATTATCAATACAGTTATTAACAGAAACTATAAGATTTGTGCATTTTTTATGCACCGATTGATTTCATCCTCTCAACAGCCCCGAGAGGAAGGAACTATTATTGTCCCATTGTTCACAGATGAGAGAACCGCTCGGCTGCACGTTTCGCCAGTGTCATCTAGTTCTGAGTGTAGGGTTCTTCAGTGGTGTGTTGACTATTAACTACTGTTTTCTTTGACCTCCCCCTTCTCCGCCATCTGAAGCCTACCTTTCCCACACCCTGCCTCCACCCCAGCCTATGGTGTGCTGCTTGTTGTTCTTAACTGCTGTTTTCTGTGACCGTCCCCATCTCTACCACCTAGCATCCACCTTCTTTACCACCACCCCCATTTCTCTAAAGCTCCCTCTTTTTCCCCCAGCCACTCTTCAACTGACCACAGGTGGCTTCTTTAGAGTTGCCTGAGCCTATGGGAACCATGCAAGGGTTTCATTTCCCCTTCTGTTCTCAGCCCAGCTGCGCTCCCCTCTGTGATCCTTGCCGGTCCCAAATGAGCTGCTCCAGGTCCTTCTCAAAGCATGCCTGGGCACTTCTGGGACCGCTACCACCGAAATCTAGGTCAGAAGGAGAGAGGAGACACATAGTTGAGAACCTACTTTGTGCCAGGCCTGTGATAGGCATGGGGACACAGAGCCCAACCTTTAAAGGCCTTGATTTCCAGGTGCCTTTAGGTAGCCTGCTGATGGGCACCTGGAGGCGCTAAGATGATTGGTCTGACTCCATCTGCTCTCTGGATCTGGCTGGTTAGCGGCCTCCCTATAGCATGGCTAACCTTTGGCTGCCCTCTTAGCCAGCAAAAATGCTGCTCAGACTCTACAGGAGAAAAACACCTGGCTGATGGTTAACCTCTTCCTTTCCAGCTCAAATCTCAGAAGAACCTGAGAATTATGGTTGGGTTCGTCATCAGAGTCTCACTATTTTTTTCTTAGCGGGATAAAGTGGCCTATCATCACAGAGGCAGTTTCTAAAACCCTTTATAAAAGTGCACGAGACATACTGAAAGGTGAACATATAACATATCAAAACACAGCTTGGTGGATTTTCACAAATAGAATGCATCTACATAACTGCATCAATCAAGAAATGCAGCATTGTGAGCACGCCAGCCCTCTGTGCCCCCACCCCGATTCCTTCCTGTCGCCTCCCCCAGGGTGACCACTGTTGCGATGACTTCCAATAGCACAGATTGGTCTCACCTGCTTTTATCCCATACAAAGCCATTTTATTTTTTATTTTTGGTACTGGGGATTGAACCCAGGGGTGTTCTACCTCTGAGCTCCCAGCCCTATTTTATTTTTATATATTTTTAAAATTTGAAACACAGTCGCACTAAGTTTCTGAGGATGGCTGCAAACCTGTGATTCTCCTGTCTCAGCCTCCCAAATACTGGGATTACAGGCGTGTGCCACCATGCCAAGCTATAAAAAGCCATTTTATTTTATTTTTTTGTTGTACTGGGGATTGAACCCAGAGGAATTCCACCTCCAAGTTATACCCCCAGTCCTATTTTATTTTTATTTTGAAACAGAGTCCTGCTAGGTTGATGAGAATCTCACTACATACTGATCAAACCTGGGTTCCTTCTGTTAGCCTCCCAAGTATTGGGATTATGAGCTGGTGCCACCCGTCCAGCTATATAAAAATTTTTATTTTATTTATTTTTATTTAATATGCTTTTATTGATGCATTATAGTCTCACATCATAATGTAAATCATGTTGACAGTGACATACATGCACACAGCACTTGGTGCCCCTACCTCCCGCCTCCCCGTCTCCCCCGCTTCCCAATACAGAGTACGGAGATTGACATTGGTATTTTCACTTATGTACACATAGCTGATGGTAGTATTTCCATTAATGAGTCTCACTCTTCCGCCTCTGCCCACCTCCCTGGCTCTATTGAGCTTTCTCCTCCATTATCCGGAGTCCCTCTGGTATCCCAATTACTCCCTAGCTTATGAATATTAGAGAAAACATATGATCCTTCACTTTCTGTGATTGGCTAATCTCATTTAACATAATGTTCTCCAGGTCCTTCCATTTTCCTGAAAATTACATAATTTTGTTCTTCTTTATTGCTGAGTAGAATTCCATTGTGTCTATATCCCATAATTTTGTAATCCATTCGTTTGTTGATGGACACCTAGGTTGGTTCCATAATTTGGCTATTGTGAATTGTGCTGCTATGAACATGAGTATGCATATATTACTGTAGTTCTTTGATTTTAGCCCCTAAACATCCATTTATTTATTTATTTATTTATTTATTTATTTTTTTGCGGTACTGGGGATTGAACTCAGGGGCATTCTACCTCAGAGCTATACCCCCAGCCCTATTTTTTATTCTTTATTTTGAAACCGAGTCTCACTAAGTTGCGGAGGGCCTCACTAGGTAGCTGAGGCTGGCCGCGAACCCGGATCCTCCAGTCTCAGCCTCCCGAATGCTGGGATTACAAGCGTGCGCTACCACGCCTGGCCCCTAAACATCCATTTAAAAAGAAACAGGTTATCCTCTTGTCTACCACCCAGGCACACATTGTGATTGACTGGTGACTGATTCATCCAGTTAATCACTGGCCAGATACTGGCCAGATCAAGAATCCTCTGAACTGAGCCAGGTATTGTGGCACACGCTTATAATCTCAGTACTTGGGAGGCAGAGACGGAGGATCCCAGGTTCAAGGTCAGCCTCAGCAACTTAGTGAGACTCTGTTTCAAAATTAAAAAAATAAAATAGGGCTAAGGGTATAGCTCAGAGGTAGCTCAGAATGCCCTGGGTTCAATCCTTAGTACTACAAAAAAAAAAAAAAAAAAAAGGATTCTCTGAACTGCCCCAAGAGCCTGAAGTCTCAAAGGGACTTTGGCTATAAATTGACTCTCCCTCCCTAGAGTCTCCAAAATTCCAAACTGTGTTTTTTTGTTTTGTTTTGTTTTTGTTTTTTGGTTCTGGGAATTAAGCCCGAGGGCATTCACCTCCAAGGCACCTCAGCCCTTTTTATTTAGAAACAGGGTCTTGCTAAGTGGCTAAGAGTCTCTCTAACTTGCTGAGGTTGGCCTCAAACCTGCAATCCTCCTATCTCAACCTCCCAAGCTTTGGGATTATGGGTGTATACCACCATACCCAGCCCCAAAGTGTTTTGTTTATTTATTTGTTTAGGTCCTGAGGATTGAACCCATGGGCCTTCTACCTCTAAGCTAGACCTCTAGCCCCATTTTGTTTATTTTTTTGAAATAGGGTCTTACTAAGTTGGTGAGACTGGTTTTGAACCTCCTGTCTCAGCCTCCCATGTACTGGGATTACAGGTGTGCGCCACCATGCCCAGCTCAAAAGTGTGTTTTAAATAAAGGACCCAGAACATGTGTGATCACTTCCTCTGATGCACAAGTTCTCTGCCCAGTACTTCTTTTTATTTATTTATTTCTTTTCTTTTCTTTTTTTTTTTTAAGCTTTTAAAAAGGGAAATTAGAGACTTTGATGAGGAGCCTCTTACCCCACATAGAACTCCAGGCTTGATCACTCTTAGTGACAGAGAAATAATCATCTCACAAGCCCATTTACTGCACTTTTCAAACCATTCTGGCAACTTAGTTTTAAATGGTTTACACACACGCACGCACGCACGCACGCACGCGCACACACATACACACACATCCTTCCCTCCCCCTGCCCCTTGTTTGAGCTCAAATATGCTGCAGTATTTGCTCACTGGTTCTAGTCTTGTCCTCTGTGGCCTCCTACAATTAGTCGATTCAGTAATCAGGTTTTGTGTGCAGAAGCATTTGAGGTAGGCTTCCCAAACCCCAAGTTCTTCCAGTGGGGATCCTAGGATCTACTGAGTCCAGGATATGACCAAAACACTTGCTGAAGAGCATTCCTCTGAACACTAATCCCTGGAAATGCTTCATGAAAATGGAGCTCGGAGTTCAGACAAGTTGGGGAACTGCTGCCTGCTTTCTGGTCTGTTTCTAGTATCACATCTCACAGTAGCACAGAGATCTGAGAGATCTGAGAGCCTAAAAGCCCTCTTCCACTTTGTTAACTTTTTTTCTTTTTTGTAC
>PVLC010036556.1:12500-15732 GCA_004027655.1 Graphiurus murinus
AGGCAGGAGGATTGCAAGTTTGAAGCCAGCCAGGGCAACTTAGCAAGACCCTGTCTCAAATGAAACAAAACAAAAAACCAAAGGGTTGGAATAGCTTGGTGGTAGAGTGTCCCTGGGTTCAATCTCTACTGCAAAAACAAAACACCCCAAAGCCTGTGTGTGTGTGTGTTTTGTGGTACTGGAGATTGAATCCAGGGGCATTCTATCTCCAGCCCTATTTATCTTATGTTTTATTTTGAAACAGGGTCTTGCTAGGTTGATGAGAGTCTCTCTATTTGCTGAGGCTGTCTTCAAACCTACGATCCTCCTCTCAGCCTCCCAAGTACTAGGATTACAGGAATGCACCTCCATGCCAGGCTCATGTGTGTGTATTTTAAATTGACTCATGATAGTTGTGGGATATAGTGTGATGTTTGATACATGTGTACATTGTGTAATCAAATAAGAGTAGTTCACATATCTGTTACTCCAAATGTTTATATTTTCCTTGTGTGAGAACATTAAAAATCCTTTCTTTAGCCATGCATGGTGGCATGCACTTGTAATCCCAGTATTTGGAAGATGGAGACAGGAAGATCCCAGGTTCGAGGCCAGCCTCAGCAACCTAGCGAGACTCTCAGCAGCCTAGCGAGACCCTGTTTCAAAATAAAAAATAAAATAGGGTTGGGGGGTGTAGCTCAGAGGTAAAATGCCCTGGATTCAATCCCCAGTAACACACACACACACACACACACACACACACACACATGTACACACACACACATACACACACACACTCCTTTTCTTAGCTATTTGAAATATACAAATTATAATTAACAGTAGTTATCTTACTGTGCAATAGGACACCAGAATTTATTTCTTGGGTTTTGTTTTTTTTTGGACAGGATCTCACTATTTGCCTAGGTTGGTCTTGAACTTGTGGGCTTGTGATCTTCCACCTCAGCCCTCAGCCTCCCAAGTAGCTGGGACTGCAGGCACGAGCCACCACGCCTGGCTTTCCAACTGCAGTTTTGTTCCTTTTAACCCACTTTTCTTATCTCTCTTTCCTCCTACCCTTGGAAGATGTTTTTATGCAGCATCATCACAGTAAAATCTGACCAATGTGGATCCCTAGCTCTCTCCTGTCACTGCCTTTAGCCTGGGTCTTGGGAAGGATTCTCTGATTAGGTGATGTTTGATCTGGGATCTGAATGTTTTTTTAGAAGGGCTGGACATGTAACTGTCTAGGAGCAGAAGGATTCTGAGCAATGGGGTAAAAATGCCATGGGCCCAAGGCTGGAGGAAACTTGGGCTGTATAGGAATAGAAAAAGGCCCAATGAGCTGGGCATGGTGGCGCATGCTTGTAATCCCAGTACTTGGGAGGCTGAGACGGAGGATCCGGGTTCACGGCCAGCCTCAGCTGCTTAATGAAACCCTCTGCAACTTAGTGAGACCCTGTTTCAAAATAAAGAATAAAAAATAGGAGTAGGGGTGTAGCTCAGAGGTAGAATGCCCCTGGGTTCAATCCCCAGTACCGCAAAAAAAAGAAAGAAAAAAAAAGAAAAAGGCCCAATGTTAGACAGCATTCCCACTGCTATAATCTCAAAGACCCAACCATACAATTTAGAGGAAGGAAGATTTATTTGCTCGCAGTTTCCTTGGAGATTTGGGATTCAGTCCCTGTGAGGTCAGGGACTGTGGATCTCAGAGCATGGTAGTGGGAAGCAGAGAGAGGGAGAGCACATGGGCCAGAGACAAGAAAGCAGCAAGGGAAGTCAAAGACACAAGCGAGATCCCTAAGGCCACACCTCCGGGAATCTCCCTTCTCCAGCCACACCCCCTGCCCTTGGTTTCCACCCAGATACACTGATGAGGTTACAGTTCTCGTGGCCTAGCTATATCCACCCTGATTATTCATAAATGAGCTCTTTTAACTATTCCAGGCCTGGGGGATGGATTGTTGGGTGACAGAGGGGAAAGAAGTCGGTCCTTGAGACCTGTCACCAGGGCACATCACATCCCCACTTGGACATCTCTCAGAGAGTTCAAATTCAAAACATCAGCTCCAAAGCTGAACTCATGCTCTTCTCCCAGACCTGTTCTCCCTCTTCATTTCCCCATCTCAGTCTGTGACACCACCATCTGTCACCCACACCGGAAAGCTGTATCTCATCTTTAACTCTTCCCCTCCCCCAGCCCCACATCCGCTCTGTCTCCGGGTTCTGCCCATGCCACCCCCTCGTTCTCTTCCATTTGTCCACTTCTTCCAGACCACCCCAGTTGAAGCCACTGTCCTCTCCTGCCTGGCTTCCCTGAGCTCCTTCTTAACCCTCTTCCAATGGTCCTCCACATGGCAGCCAGTGGTCTTGTTTAAAAGTCAGTCATCCCAGCCGGGCGTGGTGGTGCACGCTTGTAATCCCAGCATTCGGGAGGCTGAGACCAGAGGATCCGGGTTCGTGGCCAGCCTCAGCTACCTAGTGAGGCACTCCGCAACTTAGTGAGACTTGGTTTCAAAATAAAGAATAAAAAATAGGGCTGGGGGTATAGCTCAAAGGTAGAATGCCCCTGAGTTCAACCCCCAGTACCGCAAAAAAAAAAAAGTCAGTCATCCCTCAATTGGTGAATGGATAAACAAAACGAGGTACATCCATGCAATGGGATTATTCAGCAATAAAAAGGAATGAGCTAAGTTCTGGAGGTGGACGGTGGTGATGGTTGCACAACAGTGTGAATATGTTTAATTCCTCTGATCTGCACACTTAAAAATAGTTGAAATGGTAGTGGGGGGATGGTGGCGTATTCCTATAATCCTAGTACTTGGGAGGCTGAGACAGAAGGATTGCAGGCTTGAGACCAGCTTCAGCAATTTAGTGAGACTCCATTTCAAAATAAAAAAGATAGAAAGAAGGTGGGCATGGTGTCACACGCTTGTAATCCCAGCATTCAGGAGGCTGAGACCGGAGGATCTGGATTCGCAGCCAGCCTCAGCTACTTAGTGAGCCTCTCTGCAACTTAGTGAGACTCTGTTTCAAAATAAAGAATAGCTGGGCGTGGTGGTGCACGCTTGTAATCCCAGCATTCGGGAGGCTGAGACCAGAGGATCCGGGTTCGCGGCCAGCCTCAGCTACCTAGTGAGGCACTACGCAACTTAGTGAACTCGGTTTCAAAATAGGGCTAGGGGTATAGCTCGGAAGTAAAATACCCCTGAGTTCAATCCCCAGTACCGCAAAAAAAAAAAAAAAAAAAAAAAAA
>PVLC010036557.1:0-15690 GCA_004027655.1 Graphiurus murinus
GAGGAGGAGGAGGAGGAGGAAGAGGAGAGAGGAAAGGAGAGGAGAGGTCTAAACCATAATACTCCACCCCTAACCCCCAACACCCCATGACCGTCTCGCAATACAAAATGCATTAGTCCACCTCCAAGAATTCCCAAAGTCTTAATCATTTCAGCATTGTCCAAAAGTCCTAAGTCCAGAGTCTCTGAGATTTGCGCCTGTAAGAAAAAAATTAAAAGCAAGTTCTGTCTTAGCCAGTATTCTCCTTCCTGTAACTTAAAACACCTGGCCGCCACAATTTAGAGGAAAGAGATTTATTTGCTCACAGTTCTGGAGCTTTCAGGAGTCCAGTCCACGTTAGACCAGGTCACATCTACTGGGCTCAGGTCATGGTGGTGGGAGGCAGAGATAGAAGCTCCAAGACTCTGCTCTGACATCATGGAAGCAGAAGCAAGAGAGGAAACAGGGGGATTCAGGGGCACAAGCTCAGTCTCTAAGTCCACAGCCCCAGTGATCCATGTACTCACACTACAGTCCACCTGCCCAGCTTACCAGCTAATAAACCCATTGTAAATAAATCTTATGACATACATGGAAATTATGAGAGAGAGAGAAAGAGAGAGAGAGAGAGAGAGAGAGAGAGAGAGAGAGAGAGAGAGAGAGATGGTTTTGAGTATACCCGTGTATTTGAATACTCTTGATATCCATGGATGAGGTTACAACCCTCATGATTTAATTATCAACTCTGAACATCAATACGTGAGCTCTTCCAGGGAATATTCTATATCTAAACCATAAAAGATTTATAACAACTTGACTTATATGGAAACACTTAACTGATGTGATGTATATGTGTGGGTGCTTTACAAGCCCATTCTATCTAGGGTCTGGCTGGGTCTAGCCCCAGTGGCCACCAGCTTTGGCCAGTTTTGATGGTGAAGTCTATAGGCATAAGCCCTCTTTGTTTGGTGTTTGCAGGAACAGTGTCACCTAGTCACAGTCAGCTGTTATATTCCCTTTCCCTCTCTTGTCCCTGGACTACTTCAGGACCTACCTATGGGTGACTGAAGGCTGGATTGAAGAAGATGGCTTTATTATTATTAGTAGTAGTTATATTAGCATCACAATTATCATTATTGATTCCTATGACATATATGGAAATTATGAGAGATGGAGAGAGGGAGGGAGGGAAAAAGAGAGAAAGAGAGAGGGTTGAGTATATCTGTGGATTTGAATACTCTTGATATCTTTTGAGTCCATCCACTGCCTTTTGGGGCAAGACATCAAGGGGGAGTTGGAGCTGCTAGATACTCAGTTCTCTTAGTAATTATGCTTTCACCACCATTACCCACCCCCAGGATTGGACTGAAAGGGTAATGAAATAGACTTGGGCAGAAAGCTTTGACCCAAGAGGGTACTTCTTTTGTTATTGTTATTGTGGTGGTGGTGATTTGACTCTGTGTGTGTGTGTGTGTGTGTGTGTGTGTGTGTGTGTGTGTAAAAGATAGATTAAAAAAAAACAGTGGCCACAGTGCTCTTTTTCGTTTCTCATACATGTTGATTATGACAGTGATGATAACAGTCAGAGAATTTCACTGTTGCAGCAGAACAGTGCCAAGTCACTGTGGTGTTTTCTCAGGAATTGCTAATTTACATTCAGTCCTTACAATCTCTAGATTATAAGCTTTATTTATTTATTTTTTTGTGGTACTGGGGATTGAACTCAGGCACATTCTACCTCCGAGCTATACCCCCAGCCCTATTTTTTATTCTTTATTTTGAAACCGAGTTGCGGAGTGCTTCACTAGGTAGCTGAGGCTGGCTGCGAACTCAGATCCTCCGGTCTCAGCCTCCCAAATGCTGAGATTACAAGCGTGCACCACCACGCCTGGCTGATTATAAGCTTTAAAAATGTGAATAATTGTAATATGAATACTGCCTTTGCTTATTTAAGGTATTTTAACTTTCTTCTTAAAAACAAAAACAAAAACAGAACTGTAAAAATATATCTGAAGGCAATTTGCCGAAGAATGCTGAGTTTCAAGACCAAGGGTATTACTCCTGTGTCTACTTTCTTTATCACAATGGAAAACTGTACAACATCACCAAAACCTACAACATCACCATAGTCAGAGGTAAGAGAAATCTTCGAATCGGGAAGAAACAAATATATATTAGTAATATGGAATCTTTTCTTTCTTATAAAGCCACTTAGGAATTAAAGAGTCTACTTTGTTGGGCTTGTGATCAAGTCACTAGTTCAAATATTAGGTTCAAAATCTTCTTTTTGGCTCCTTTCCACTTGACTGAAAAAAAAATTGGGACAGCAAATGAAAGTTTACATAGTGTAATGAGCCCTCTTTTATTTGAAATTAGAGTAAATTGCGGAATCATTTGTCATTAAACATTCGTTTTTATTCCACAAGTGTTTATCGTGGCACAAATATTTATTGAGGATATCTTTATTTAATAAACTGTACTTAGTATTGAGAGGCAAGGAAAGCACCACCACTCCTGACTCCCATCTGTATATTCTTTAATCTCATGTAAATCTCTGGTCCTTTTTTCACTGCCACTTTCCCACCCATTCGTCTTTGCTTTCTGCCCATCAGCAAGTCTCTCCCCTCTTCCCTGAAGAAGCAATGCCAACACCCTCTATTCAATAGCACACCCTTCAGGCTGGCAGCAGCTGCTTTGGCCAAATCATCTCAGCCAGTCTTCCCACCCACAAGGTTACGACTTGGGACCAACTACTTATTCCTGAGCCTCTCTTGGCCTCAGATTTTGCCTCTTTTGATGGGACAGTGATGGTTCTCAATGCTTGGCTGCTATCAGCTGCTCCTGGCTGCATCGTATTTTTGAGGGAAGATGTCTTCCTTCTTAAGCACCACTAGAAGGGGACCAGCAGGACAATACCACGTACTTCCAGTCAGGGACAGACTCACTCAGAAACAGAAGTAGAATTGGGGCATCCAGATGTGGACACTCAGCAGGGCTGAGCTGAGTTGAGCCCAGGGAGCCACCAGGGCATGGCACCAAAGAGAGACATCTCTCCGTGTCCTGCGTCCTGCAAGGGCAGGGTGGGCATCCGACACCAGTATCATTCAGACCACTTATATCATCTGAGTAACATAAAACTTACGAATTGCTTACTTTTGAGATTTTTTCTATCTAATATTTTTGGACCTCAGGTGACTTTGGGTAACTATAGTTGCAGAAAGCAGCGTTATAATCTTTGTTACGTGGGAGAAAAATATTATAACACACGATTGTCTTTGAGAATTTCAAGGCACCCCCCTCATGCCTTTTCTTTTCTCTTTTTACTTTCAGATCGCAATATTATAACTCCAGTTCTTTTTGGACCAAAGTGCCACTATGTTGAAGTGGAATTAGGTATGTTTTCAACATATATATTTTTCTGCACTCATGAATAAGGGGCATAAATGAGTGCTCAGAGGGTAAATATGATTCATGATGGATTGACACAGTGCACACAACACCTTCCTTATTTAGTGAGGTACATCACAGAATCAGAAGAACTATGTCATGGCGTGTTTCTATTTTTAGACTGATTAAAATAGATGGTCTGTTCAAAAGATGGTAGAATTGCTTGTGGTTTGTTACCCTGTCTGTGGCTTCTCTCTAATTGTCTCTATGGAAATTCAGTGAAAACACAGAGGGAGAGGAGACAAAATTCATGCTTTGGGTACTCAATATATCGATTCACTTCAAATCAGAGGGCGGAATTGACTGCACATTTAAGATTGGTCTAGACACATCTTATGAATCAACATATCCAATGAGCTAATTCCCTTCAAAAAAGAAAGCAAAGACAGACAGAAAGAAATTGCATCTACTAAACATGGTAAACCTGGTAGTTGGCAAGGTGCTTGAAATATATTACTGGATTAAATCCTTCAAGTAATTCAGAGGTGTATTATTCCCCTTTTATGGACTAAATAACTAACGCAGAGAGAGGTGAAGTCATCTGTCTGAAATTAACTGTTGCTTCAAAAGTCCATACCTTAAAATCACTGATGGAGTCACAGTTGTTTATAAGATCACATATACTCAGTATGTGTTGGACACAATGCCATTTGTCCTTAACAGTTTTTCTGCTTTATATTTTTGTTGATTTCAGGATTTTCCTTCCTGTTTGGGTTTAATTTTTTATTATTTTTTTCTAATTTGGTAACATGGAGAGTAAGAGAATTAACTTCAATTATCTTCTTGTATCGTATGTACATTGGAAGTCCTACATTTCCCTCTAAGCACCATTTTTAGCAATTTCTCATAAGTACTGGTAGGCCATATTTCATACTTGCAAACATTTTTTAAAAACTTTCCCTTATAATTTCTTCTTTCACCTGTGGGATATTTGTGTCTCTCGAATTTCAAATGTTGGAGGATTTTCTGGTTCTTTTTCTGTTATTGATGTTCAGTTTAGTTTCAGGCTGGTCCTTGAAATTTTGAAATTTATAGTGACTTACCAAAGGCCCAGAATGTGGTTTATCTGGATGAATGTTCTAAGTGCGTTTGAAACAAAGGTGTATTCTTCTTCGGTTTTACTATTCTTTAGATGTCAATTGGGTGAAGTTGGCTAATGGTATTTTTCAGATCACTTATATCTTTACTAATATTTTGTTTTTCCTGCTCTATCTCTTGCCAAGAGAGATGTGCTAATATCTCCAGCTATGATGGTCAATTTGTCTATATTATCTTTAGTTCTGGCAAGTTCCACTTTGTTTGTGTTGAGGATATATTATGGACACAGATAAACTCATTGAATGTGCCCATCGAAGACACATGTGTCATTAGGAAATGTCTCTCTTTGTCTATCTTAGTACTTCTTTGTTCAATGGCTGTTCTCTCTAATATGACACAGTGACACCAGTTTTCTTGTGTTTGGGGTTGATATGTTTTATCTTTTTTTTTTTTTTTTTGCATTTTTACACCTAATATTTCTTTGTTTATACACATAAGGTGTGTCTCACATAAACTGCAGGTATCTGGACCTTTTTTGAAATTCAGTTTGTACAATGTTTCAACCATTTATATTTAATTACTGAACCAAGCATGGTGGTGCACACCTGTATTCCCAGTACTTGGGAGGCTGAGACAGGAGGATCGCTGGTTCGAGGAGAGCCTCAGGAAGTAGTGAGACTCTGATAAACCTAGTGAGACCCTGTCTCAAAAATAAAAAATAAAATAATCAGGCTGGGGGTATAGCTCAGAAGTAGAATTCCCTTGAGTTCAATTCCCAGTACTACACCAAATAAATTTAACTGTGGATTATAGCTGGTTATCTCATATACATGATATAAAATATTCATTTGATTCTTTTTTTTTTGTGGTACTAGGGATTGAACTCAGGGGCATTCTACCTCTGAGCTACACCCCCAGCCCTATTTTTTATTCTTTATTTTGAAACAGGGTCTCACTAAGTTACGGAGTGCCTCACTAGGTAGCTGAGGCTGGCCGCGAACACGGATCCTCTGGTCTCAGCCTCCCAAATGCTGGGATTACAAGCGTGCGCCACCATGCCCAGCTTCATTTGATTCTTTTAATAAACTACTTTTATTTGTTAAAAATGTCAATCTCTTATCTACTTCTTCAACATTTCTTCTATTTTCTTTCACACAGTTACTCAAAGCCTTCAGTCTGCTAAATCCAGCATCTAGATCATCTATGGACTAGCTCCTATTATCTATTTTTTTCTTTTGATGACTCTCACACTTTCTGCCTCATTTCTTGTTACTGACCTTTGTGAATCAAACAACCAAATTGAACGAAGCTTGTATTATGTTTTCCTATGACTGCTGGCTCTTTCCCCTGTTAAGCAGGTAGAGTGTGGAACTGAGAATCTACTCAGGACCGAACTTGGGTGTCTGGGATACAGTGGTCCTGGATCATCGATGGTAGGGTGCAGAGGGAGAAGACAGCAGTGGGCTTTGCCTTAGGCCTTTTCCTCTGCAGGAACTTAGTCTCCCAAGTACCATGAGACTGCAGGAGACGTGATCCCGCCTTTGCAGCCTCTTAGGAGAGATAATCTTGCTAGCCTGTGCAGCTGTGAGAATCACCACTGGCTTCTCTTTTGTCTAGTAGATTCCTTCTGTTTACCACAAACCCATGCAAATTCCTTCATGAAATAAAACAGCTGGCCATCTTTGCTCACCCTGGAAGGAATATTTTCTGAGTACATGCTTTAGATCAACTATTTCTCTTTATTTTCCCTGCACCTTGATTTCTTTAATTAATTTTCTTATATTTGTGTGTGTGTGTGTGTGTGTGTGTGTGTGATTTATCTATTTTTTTCTAGAAGTTTCAATGCCAGGGTCGACAGTACCTAGCAAATTGTATACTGCAAAGAAAGTACACTGACCACTCCGAGTTTTAATAATTGAATTGAAAGTGAAGATTTAAGGAGAAGTCCATTTATAGTTTGGCAATGACTTGTCATCACTATCTAATTCCTCTGCCTTATTATTTGTTCATTTAAGAAAAAAAAAAGCAAATATACTCTCTTCCTGGAATATAGTATATAGTACTATGTTTGCATTAAGTAATCGAGTATCATTAATTTGAAACCTCTGGGATATCTGAGTTTCTGAAATCTGAGCTATGGTTATAAACTTTCCTTTAGGAAAAGACGTGGAGCTCAACTGCTCTGCTTTGATGAATGAAAAAGATGAGATTTACTGGACCTTCCAGAAAGAAAAGGACCCATTTACTAACATATTTGAAGAAAAAGAAAAGACAACTTGGTATGAATATATGATCTATTACTGATATCATGCTATATATAATGTAAAAATCACATCAAGTATACTTGGTATAAAAGATGATAGACTCCTGAGTGGCTGATGTGATATTTTGGGTTAGCTTAAATGATAAGTATAATTTACATAATTTAACATTATAGTTGCCATACCCTGGGTTGATGGTTTATGCAGAAATTTATTTCTGAGATATAAGCTAGAAAAAGAAGGTCCATGAGAAGTCTATGGAGGTTTTTAGCATCATCTTGTAGAAGTAGCTGTTAGTCTGGCTGTAGGAGAATGGGATTTTACCTGGTTTCTTAGAAAAGAGCAATTTCTTGGGTCCTGGTTTCTTGGATTTTAAAAAATGTATAAGTGTTTTATTTTTACTAGTATGCTATAAAAGTTCCAAACAACATACATGCGGATAAAGGGCTTAGAAGCTTATATTATTCCATTAAGGTATGGCTAAATTTATTACACACTTGTAATCTCAGTACTAGGAAGGCTGAAACTGCAAGATCCGGGTTCGAAGTCAGCCTCGGCTGCTTGGTGAGGTCCTCCGCAACTTAGTAAGACTCTGTTTCAAAATAAAAGAATAAAAAATAGGGCTGGGGGTGTAGCTCGGAGGTAGAATGCCCCTGGGTTCAATCCCCAGGCTTTTAAAAAAAATGGTGTTACAAATAGTGTTACAAGGGGTGGAACCCAGGGGAGTTCTACCTCTGAGCTACCTCCCCAGTCCTTTTTCATTTTTTTTTTTTTTTTTTAATTTCAAAACAGAGTCTCACCAAGTTGCTGAGGGCCTCGCTAACTTGCTGCGGTTGGCCTCAATCCTGTGATCCTCCTGTTTCAGCCTCCCAAGTACTGGGATTACACACATGCACCACCATGCTCGGCTTTTCATAAGCTTTTGATGTTGGTATTTCTGGATGGGTGATCTCTGTGCAGAATTATATTCTAAAATGTATGTGAGACAGTTGGAGGCTACGGTGGGGCTCCATATTCCATGCGCTGGAGACGCCTGTGACTGCATGTAGTCCTGCAAAGGACTCTGGGGATGTGCTGCCTGGCGTGACTCCTCGGAGCCTGTCACAGCAGGGGGAGGGGAACATCATGAGCCCCACCCCCCCATCAGTGATAGAACTATTACTGGTAGAACCATTTGAGGAAGAGGAAGAAAGCTGGTGCTGCTACTGAGTGTCTCAAGTTACCTTCTGAAGCTTGCTGAACACTTTCACCAAATTTCTCATGTGCCCAGGGGTGTCTAGGAATAGTGATTTTTTGGTAAATGCCTAACACAATAAAAGCAACTTTCAGCATGGCGTGGGTACCACTGATGTGAGTCTGTATGCTAAATGATTTGCAGCTGCTATGGTTTAAAGAGGATCTGTCCCTTGAACTCCTGCAGGAGTTTAATACCCAGTCCTACTAATAATATGAAGGGTGGGAGCTTAAACCAACAATGGTGTTTAGAGGTAGGGCTTTGGAGTAGGGCATTGGAGTAGGGTAGTCGTGCTTGGATTCTGGTGGTTTTACAAGGAGAGGGAGGCAGGCACACTCCAGGATACACACGTGCTCACTACACAATGTGACCTAGTTTAAGGGCTTTTACCAGAACCTTGGCCTTTCAGCCTCCCAAACTGTGAGCTCAGTAAACTTTTCTTTAGTAAGTAACCTGCCCCCGGTATTTCATTATAGGAATTAAAGCTGTCTAATAGCAGCCTTGTCACCATCAGTAGAGACAGACTGTGGGAAGAATTTCAAGTGGCCAGGAGGGGAGAAATGGAAAAAAATAATTGAGAGATAGAATAATTCTTTTCTTATCCATTTTGCATCAGTGTCCTCCAGGCATTTAAATTCTAGGTATGTGATAGCACTGTTCTCCTGTGATCTCAGGATTGCTGTTTCTGTTGATTTTGAGACTCCAAAGAAGAGCAGAAGGCTTACTGTAGTTTACACTTTAAAAACATCTACCAGATGAGCTGGGCACAGTGGCGCGCACCTGTAATCTCAGTACTTGGGAGGCTGAGACAGGAGGATCACAGGTTCAAGGATAGCCTGTGTAACTTAGTGAGACTCTCTGAAACCTAGCCAGACCCTATTTCAGAATAAAAAATAAAAAAGGAGTGTAGCTTGGTGGTAGAATGTCCCTGGGTTCAATCCCCTAAAGATATACACACACGAAAGAGAGAGAGATGGAGAGATGGAGAGATGGAGAGATGGAGAGATGGAGAGATGGAGAGAGAGAGAGAGAGAGAGAGAGAGAGAGAGAGAGAGAGAGACAGAGAGACAGAGAGAGAGAGAGAAAGAAAGGGAAAAATGTACCCACCAGAAAAAGAAGATGTGACATAGCCAATGTATTACCTGCTTTTGATTATTTTAAACATATGTATTTCCCTCTCGTGGGTAAATTAGTTGGTCATGAACAAACCCTATTGCTCAATTATTTTCCTGTGTTACAGGACCTCAGAAGGCAAACGATATGCTTCAGCAATATTGAGAATTGAGAAAGTGAATGAGAAAAATCTGAATTTTTCATATAATTGCACGGTGGTCAACCCAGGAGGCACAGACACCAAAAGGTTCATCTTGAGAAAAGGTATGAGAAGCTTTACGTTTGGAAGTTTGCGGAAACATAGCACATAGTTGCTGAGACAATTTTGGGGGTTGGCCAGTTGCTCCTTTTTCATAGCGGAGCCGAGCTCTTAGGAGGGGGCCAGATTCATCGTGTGCCCCAGGCGTTCAGAGGTGGGGCTGCTGCTCAGTCCTCTCTGCGTCGTGATTTCAGGCAAAAAAACAAGAACACAGAGCTTAAACATTCGCTCTCACAGTCAGATTCCAAACTTCCATAGAGACCCGGGGGCCAGAGCAGGGAGCAGGTGCAGCTCGGGGACACAGGTGCCGGTGCGTGGCAGGGGAGACCGGCGGAGCATCCCTTGCACACTCAGTGTTTCATACTCACAACAGCCGGAACACAGCTTGCAGAACCATGCAGACGGAGGCCAATGGGGATCGGGCATAACTACTGCGTCCAGCCTGCCTTAGCAGCGCACTGGACTCAGGGTTCTTTGGGTGTGATCATCAGTCAGCAAGAATTAACTGAGACCCCCTTCCTGGGGCCAGCGCCCCACCATGTCAGGTGGACAGTCCTGGCCCTTGGGGTTCTTAGTGTTTTCTGTCCATCAGGGTCCAGGGTCATCCAGCTCCAGCCTCTCCCAGCAGAACAGAACCAGGGCCCGTGGGCCAGTCGCCTCTCAGAAGGGGCTGTGTTGAGAACCAAAAGTCTCTGCTTGCCCCTTGCCAGTACTCACTCACCATTCATTCTCGGACTCCCCCAACAGCTCTGCTGAGATTCAGGGAATGGTCCAGATGCCTGGGCTTTGGTAAGAAGCAGAAGGAGAGGGACAGAAGGAAGCCCTGTGTTCTTCGTACACAGGGACAGCAGACCAGTACAGAGATGGAGACCAGGATGGAAAGAGACACAGAGGCACGGACAGAATTGAGAGAGGAGCGGGGCGTGGTGGCACACACCTGTAATCCCAGTACTTGGGAGGCTGAGACAGGAGGATCACAGTTCAGGGCTAGCCCCAGCATCTTGATGAGGCCCTCAGCAACTTAGTGAGACCTTGTTTCAAAATAAAAAAATAAAATAGAGCTGGAGGTGTAGCTCAGAGGTAGAATACCCCTGGGTTCAATTCCCAGTACAATATACAAAATATATTTTGTGCACATACAAAATATTTATCCATATATATGGATAATGTGTATGCATGTGCAGTTATTTTGTGTGCTTACAAAATGTGTATGTATCGTAGGCACTATTATATATACATATGAAAAATTACAATAAAATATTAGGGTATTGTGAATTATAATTTGATAACCTAGTGAAATGCTCTTGGAATAATGTGAAGAAATAAAGAGTGACTACTGTATGATCTCCATTTAGTAAAAATTTTCATGAACAAAAATAAAACCCAGAAGGACATATATGATCATATTAGTATAGCTATCACCGCTTTGTGGGATGGTTGTTAAAAATGACTCTATTCTTTGTATCTCTCTGTTTTATCTCCTACAGTGAGCACAAACTGAATCAATCTAGAAAATTCAATTCTTTCCCAAAGGGCACTTTTTTTTATGAAAACTTTTATGCCAAAATTCTGAGAGCTATGTGCCAGGCACTATGTTAACTACTTTATGTGTAATGTCATATATAATCTTCTCCAGAAGAGCACCTATAAGTGAAGCAATAACTTCATTTATTATTTTACTGTTTTACATATGAAATTACCAAGGTTGGAGGGTCTCTATGATTTTCCTCATGATACAAACTGATTGACAGGGTCAGACTGCAAACCCAGATGATCCCAGTCCAGGGTTCTATGCCTCAAAATCACACACTTCTATTTTCTCCATCTATTAGTGGAGATGTACATTTGAGTCTTTTGCATTTCACGCTAGTATATCATTGCCCCCGAAATTTGGATTCTAACAGGTACAGATGACATACATTACCATGTTTTTGTTGGGGTCTCTGAATATTTTGTTACACATTTTTATTCTTTAAAATACTGAAAAGCAGGATTGAGGAAGGAAACGATGCAAATAATGTTATATCCATCGTGATGATATTATTACCAATTTCACTAAATGTATAGGGCGGGAAGAAGTCAGGTCGGGGGGGACGCAGAGGGAAACTCATCAAGTGATATTGGCGCGAACATTAGTATCACTGTGAATCTCAGTATAACGTATAATTACCATGCACCGATAAAAAAGTGCGAAAGAAGTTAGATCGGTACTGCAGACTCGCAGCAAGACTAGGGTGACTTGGTGGAATATGGAAGCCCTTTGGTAGATACCTGGATTAGTGAGAAAGGTAAAAACAGACAACCACAACCCGATGGTAAAGGACACTGGCGATGTGTCCGTGATTCATTATTTTCGTTTTCTCTTTCTTTTCTCGCAGGCGTGGGTGATATCCCAGGCCACGTCTTCACCAGAGGAATGATCGTAGCAATTTTGATCTCCTTGGCAGTAGTGTGCCTGGTGATTGTGTGTTTCGTTTACAGAGTTGACTTGATTCTATTTTATAGACACTTAATGGGAAGAGATGAAACATTGACAGGTAACAGAAATCGTAACGCGGGGGCTTCTTATTTTATGCTCTCATTACTAAGCACGATAAAGAAACATTGACATTCACCTGATTTTGATTCTAATGTTGACTCAATCTGTGGGATACATGTACCGTCTTTGATGAATGTTGTTCTGTGACCTTTCCTCGTGCTTCTGTGCTGCCAGAACTTGTTCTTTAATTGTTTTATACGTGTATGTTGTGCCTTTTTAAATGGCCCAGGCGCTGCTTGAGCCCAGGAACTGTATATCTGGATGTCTTTGCACACACACCACTGACGCACCTTATACGGTGCTTGCACGCAATAAAGTTGATTTCCATCCAATCACATTGTTTCATGGCTTATTATTTTTACCTGGAAAAGGAGGCTGTATAATATACCTGTAAGCTCCTTGAAGTAGAAGCCGAATGGTCTAGTCTCCTAGATCTGCTAGTTTTTATCTATTACTATGTCTACCCGGTGATTTTGTGCCTCAGTTTCCCTATACTTAAAAAAGACTGGAAAGCCTTAATTTATAAGATAATTACTGAGTTTAAAAAAAAAAACAGCCTAATCCATTGTTTTCATTTATGTATGTGTGTGTGATTGCTTATAGGAAACAAAAAAAAGCTTCACATAGTTCAAACTCCCATATTTCTAAGAAATTATACATCAGGGTGTCCCCCTTCCACTCTTGAGCCATGTGCCATGTCTGGATTCCCACTCCTCCCCTCACAGAGAGCACATCCAACCAAATATTAATAAAGGTTCTTACTTCAGTTTTCCTTTTTAAAGAACAAAGCTTGGCTTATTATGCATACTATTTTAAATTCTGCCTTATCATTCCATAGATACTCTTCCATATTATTTTATGATCGAGTCCTTACTTTTAGAGTTGCTCAGTATTTTCTTCCTATGGACTCACCAGTGTTTACTCAATTTCCTTTTGATGAATGTTTAGGGTGTTTCCAGGCTTCCGTTATGATGGAAACGCTGTGATGAATGGCTTTCGACATTCACAGCTGTGCAGTGTGCTGGAGGGAAAATTCTCCAAGTAGAATTTTTGGCAATACAATAGGAAGCTACAGCTGTTATCTTGACAGATGTTGTCAATTTCCCCTACATTCTACTATATTACCTACTACCTTCAAAGAATGAGAGTAAAGGTTTTCCCTTAGCCTCATCCGCAACCTTTAGGATTTTTTTTAACCTTTTAGATTTTTGCCAATCTGATTAGTGAGAAGTGTGTCCCCCAAGTTGTTTTAATTTGCATCTCATTTATTATGCAAGGGCATAAGCAGTTTTTATTTAATACTTACTTGTATTTCCTTTCTCAACATTCTCATTCATATCCTTCACCTAGTCTTCTCTCTCGGGCTGATGGTCTTTATTTGCTCATTATTTCTGAGAGTTTTTTACATTTCAGAAATGTTAGCTTATTGTCTGCAATGTGAAATGTATTTCTATGTTGTCATTTGACTTTATTTTGATATCTTATCTGGAAGACTCAAGTATATATTTACTTTTTTGATTTCTGGATTTGGGGTTTTTGTACAAAGGCCCTCCTAATCTCCAAGTACAAAGGAATTTTCATATTAGGTCCTTTTAGATTTTTATAGATTCATTTGTCACATTTACAACTTGTAATCTGAGAATATAAGACTAACAAAGTTAATATATTTGACTTTTCAATCTTCGAGTGTGTATGATTTTGCCATGGGGATAAATGCTTTAATATACTGGGAAGTCAGTATTTGATATTTTCTGTGTGATATTTATGTGATCCATGCAAATGCTTGCATAGATCAGTATTTATCTTAGAATGGGCATTAACTAATCTTTCTCTTTTTGAGTTTAAGCATAGATTCTCCCCCCCCCGCCCTCCAGTTGTGTTTGCCCTCTTTTACAGGTAATTGTTTGAGTTCACACTTTCAACTCTTAATGTGGTGGTACACAGAGGCATATAGAAACATGCTGTAAAACACTTCTACTCAAAGCGTGGTCCATGAACAAAGGATGTCCAGGAAAAAGATAGACATGGAGATATAAGTATAAAAAGAAAAACTTTTAAGCGTATGATATTGCTGTAATATCCAAGAGTACATTCAATACTGGTTTCTGAAAGATTGGAAATGAAACCAATCAACCAAAACAAAACAAAAAAACTGTGTTTAAACAACGCTCATTCTTGTCACATAGCTCGAGAGGCATTGGTCTAAGTGATTCCCTGCTGCCCCTAATATCTATTCACATGATGATTTCCTTTATTCAGAACCCTGAAAAAAAATCATCATTAGCTTTCAAATGTCTTATCTTGAGTCCTTACTCTGTTAATTTTCAATGCCACTAAATCTTTCATTACTTGGATTCAAAATAAATTGTAACATAGATTAGCAGATTTATGTTCCAAGAAGAGAATTGCTTGAAATAAGGAATTTGAAGTCAACTTACAGTTGAAAAACTAATTTTCCACAGGTAAAGACAAAACCATAACATAAATTCATATTTGACTGAACAATCTTCCCACTTTATCACAATCAGTTGAATCCTCATTATAAGAAAAATAGACTGGGCTGTTAGGTAGAAATAATGTGGTACCATCTAAGACATGGATCTAAACTAGTTTAAGTCCATTATATTTTAATAAAGGATCCAATCATAACCAGCCTTCAACCCAGCATCAAATTTATTAATACTGATAATACACCCAGGCATAAATCTAACCCTTCTCTTATCTATCCAGTTTCATGGGATAAAGATACACCATTTTCTCACCACCTCCTCTTTTCTTCCTCTACCTATACCCATTAGCATCAATTGCATTATTGAGGATGTGACTTAACATTTCCCTCTTTCAGAAAGCTCATCCATTGGGATCACTTGTCTTCTGGCTGGGTTGTGTGCCTGCTTTGTTTATGTTAGGGGGTTTTTCATCTGTTAATGTGTTGTTTGTAACTTTTCTCCAGTTTTCACATTTGTCTCTTTTGTCTTCTCAAATAGATTGGATGAAGCCAAAGTGAGCATTGCATAATGCTTTAGCTGCCTAGTAAGGAGAATGGTCTTTGTTATTTAGGTAACACATTGCCTCCTGAATTTGTTCGCTTGGTCAACAGAATACCACTCCATTATCAGGAAGTAAATAATAGCAGATGTTGAGATCACTGAAAACATTTCAGTGGATCAGAAGTTTTCCTGTTGACATCGGATGCCCTATAATATTTTAAATATCAGTGTGTATTCCTCTAACATATTATTTCAATCACCTGTCTTGTTTCTTTCCACTCTCCAGTGGATAGAGACTCAGCTTTGTTTCTATGTTGACTTTCCAGGGGTCCTTTTGAAGGTAAACATTGGGATAGTGGTCAAATTAAATAATATGAGTAAATCGAGGTGAAATTTGCTTCTCACTTCTGCAATGAGGTCACATTTGGGGTCCTTGGCCTCCTCTTGTCTTTAAATTCCCTTAGTGCCCTGATTGATATATTTCTCTCTATCCCTCTGTGGTGTCAAGTAGTGGTTCTTTTAAAGTAGATGCTTCAAAAGCATTTGACTAATTGGTTGCTTGGCTAGTGTCTGAGCTTTCAGAATGTTATATTTAACTTTTCATTTTCAATGATTCTATACTCATCACTCGTGGCTTGTACTCAAATTTCACTTAAAACAACTTTTATTTACACATTAATTAAAAGAGTCAACCTTACCTTCTAGATGGAAAAACATATGATGCTTTTGTGTCTTACCTAAAAGAATGTCGACCAGAGAATGGAGAAGAATACACTTTTGCCGTGGAGACTTTGCCCAGAGTGTTGGAGAAACATTTTGGGTATAAGTTA
>PVLC010036558.1:0-15732 GCA_004027655.1 Graphiurus murinus
GGGGGGGGGTACACTATTCGTGCTGAGCCAAGACTGTAATTCCGTGGCACTGGGATTTCTCATGTGGGCGCTGCAGAGAGCGCATATTATGATGCCAGGGAATCTCTCTTTTAGAAGTCTGGGCACAGCCAAGAAGACAGGGCCATGTGAGCTGGCTTCTAGGGAGCTGGAGAATCAAGCCCCTCCTGTCTCTTTTCCTGCTGCCTGTCATACAAGCACATGCACCGAATCCACATCAATCAAACGAAGAGATAAGGACGAGGGTTCTGTGAGTTCGAGGCTAATATTTATGTTGGTTCCTCTGTCCTGTGGGGCTGGATTCTGGGCTTCAGTTCTCCCTCCTCCAGATGCAAAAGCTCCTTGAGGATCCTCAATAAAGCCCATTTATTTCAATATCAACAAGAGCAACAGCATTTGGACTTAAGAAGCAAATGTAGTCGAAGGATAATTACTTAAACTCCAAATATATGTGGAGCTCCCAGACCCACACAGCCTTCTCAGAAAGGAAGGCTGAATGAGATCCCCAAGAATTTTAAGACAGGAATTTTAAGGTTTTCCTTTTCTGTCATGATCTGGTGCCCTCAGTGTACCCATGGAGGCACCCGACTTGGTGACTTCCCAGGAAATACGCAAATCCTTGTGCCCTGGGATCATTATTATTAATTAGAAACAATTATCAAAACAGCTATTAGTTAAAAATTATCTGAGTATCAGCTATATGTCTGTTACAGTGACAAGACATGGAAGGGGATCATAAAAATCTACTCTGAGCAGGGTGCAGTGGTGCACGCCCGAAATCCCAGTCCTAGGGATGCTGAGACAGGAGGTTTGAAGCCAGCCTCAGCAACTTAGCAAGGCCTTCATTAACTTAGTGAGACCCTGTTTCAAAATAAATAAAATAGGGTTGGGTGTGTAGTTCAGAGGTAGAATGCCCCTCAGTTCAATCCCCAGTACAAAAAAAAATCCACTCTAAAATATACAACTGCCAACTGTTCCTCCAGCCCCAGGAGCGTATTCCTTCCATCCTCAGTTGACAACCCTGGGCCTTGAGTTTTGGTTATCACTGTTGGACAAGATAAAGATTGAGCTGAAGCAAAATTAAGATGCGAATATGCTTAAGGAGTGGTTAAAATAAGAGATTCACACACGGCTTGGTGGCACATGTCTATAATCCTAGTACTTGGGAGGCTGAGACAGGAGGATTGCAGGTTCAGGGCCAGTCTCAGCAACTTAGTGAGGCCCTATTTGAAAATTTAAAAAAAAATTAAAAAGGGGTGAGGGTGTAGCTCAGAGGTAGAACACCCTTGGGCTCAATCCCCAGTACCATAAATAAAATAATAAACTAAGTGTACAAGTTGAATTAAAAATAAATAAATAAGAGATTCACAACAACACATCTAGTCATTCTGACCAGCAATTCACAACACCCAAACACAACCTAAGTCAAGTAAGTATCGAACCACTCTTTTGAGAAACTCAATGGAAATGGAAGGTTTTTCTTATCTCTCTGAAGGTTTGTGTGTGAAGACTTGGAGACAGGAGCTAAAATTTCTTTATTTCCCTTATAACTTTAAAATTGATAATTCAGGGAAATCTTTCTAAAAATTAAGCAGACACTGTCATTTTATAATTACCATTGTGTGTGTGTGTGTAGGGTAACTGGGATTGAACCCAGAGGTATTCTACCCCTGAGCTACACCTCCAGCCTTTTTTATTTTTATTATTTTATTTTAATAGGGTCTTGCTACGTTGCTGAGAGTTTTGCTAAGTTGCTGAGGCTGCCCTCAAACCTGAGATCCTCCTGTCTTAGCCTCCCAAGTACTAGGATTACAGGCATGCACCACCACGCCTGGCTTGTGATGATTATTTTGTGACAGTGATTTCATTTTGCCAAGTGCAGAACTCAGAGCAGGCAGGATTCAATCCTGAAGTCAGAAAGTGGGGGAAGAGCTTAGAGCCCATGATCACCGACTCTTCCTGTCCTGGGTGACAAGTGCATTGCCAGGGCTGACTGACGGGCCTCTTTAGTTGGCATAGGAAGCCAAGTCCCTAGAGGGAAAGACCAGATGGGAGAGTTTTGGCCGTAGGACTCTGCTGTCTCCAGTCTATTCCCAGGGAACACACAGCACCCCAGGCCGACTCCCATGGGTGTTCTCCATAAAACCAGGCACATATTTCTACTAAATGAGTTTTAGGAATCCGCTGGTCCTATATTTCCTTTCCTTGTCCACCTGTCACCTTAGTGAGTTAAAAATACATCGGAAGCCGGGTGTGGTGGTGCACGCCTGTAATCCCTGTACTTGGGAGGCTGCGACAGGAGGCTGGCAGGTTCAAGGACAGCCTCAGCAAGTAGTGAGGTGCTCATCAACCTAGCGAGACCCTGTTTCCAAATAAGAAATAAAATCGGAGTGGGGGTGTAACTCGAAGGTAGAATCCCTCTGGGTTCAGTCCCAGTACCACAAAACAAAACAAAACAAACAAAACAAAACAAAACACACTGGAAATGTTGGAGCGTACAGGGCGTCAGTAGGGCCGCTCCACACTTCCTGCTCCACCTAAAGTAGACAAGCACAGCCCTGCTCGCTCAGGCATATTTTAACTTTTCTGCAACTTGCAAATATTATGACTGCATTTCCCTTCTCTTTTTGCAGAAAATAGGGGGACGTAAGGGAAGAGAGAGTGAGAGGGAAACTCATCGTGGTTGTGCTTTCTTTCTTTTCTTTTTTTTTTTTTTGCGGTACTGGGGATTGAACTCAGGGGCATTCTACCTTCGAGCTATACCTCCAGCCCTATTTTTTATTCTTTATTTTGAAACAGGGTCTCACTAAGTTGCAGAGTGCCTCACTAGGTAGCTGAGGATAACCATGAACCCGGATCCTCCGGTCTCAGCCTCCCAAATGCTGGGATTATAAGCGTGCGCCACCACGACCGGCTCATGCTTTCTTTATCCTGATGAGGAAAGAGAGGAAGGTAGGAATATGATTATGTGTAGTTTGAGTAAAATAAAACGAAACAAAAATAAACAAAACAGAGGACCTTTCCTTGCATTTCTGCTGTCAAAGAGATCAGAAGATCTCTTTTAGATCAGAAGATCTAAGCCAGGCATGGTGGCGCACGCTTGTAATCCTAGTACTTGGGAGGCTGAGACAGGAGGATCGCAAGTTCGAGGCCAGCCTCAGCAAGTAAAGTAATGAGACCCTCTGCAGACCCTGTTTCAAAATAAAGCATAAAATTGGGCTGGGGATGTAGCTCAGAGGTAGAATGCTCCTGGGTTCCATCCCCAGTACCATGAAATGAACAAATAAATAAAAGGAAGTCTATACCCAGAATGGAGGCCACTGCCTTCCCTAAATGCTGGCTGCAGAGGCTACATGACAGGTGGCGGTGGGAAGGGATGTCCCTGGAGAGAATGAAGGGCCACAGGGAAAAGAGAACAGATGCTGATGTCTCGGGTTCCTCATGGAAAAAAC
The DNA here is from genome assembly GCA_004027655.1 of Graphiurus murinus. Lineage (NCBI taxonomy): Eukaryota > Metazoa > Chordata > Mammalia > Rodentia > Gliridae > Graphiurus > Graphiurus murinus. Next base: position 3,471 of record PVLC010036558.1, read on the forward strand.
CAAACCAATTTACCACTGGACCATCCCACAGGGATGCCACCAGGGTACCCTTCTGCCCATGGTCTCAGAGCGTGGGCTTTCAAGTGACTCACTCTTGAATAGGAACGGACAGACCAGGATCATCCGACAACCAAGGAAAGCCTCCCATGGGAGACAGAGCAAAATAAGCAAAGAGCATAAGAAAGAACTGGATGGACACAGCGGGCCTGGTCATCTCATCGGAGCGATAGGAGAGGGTATCGTGTTCCTAAGACAACAACAGGAAAATATACAGAAAGAGAAAAATCAGATAAGATACAGGAATTCTTGGGAAAAAATGACAGCAAAGGTTAAAAACTCCACAGAAGAGATGAAAAGTGATACTAACTAAATCTTGCAGAAAGGAGACTAAAAAGACAGAGACGGACAAGTGGAGAAAGTAAGGGTGGACGCAGAAGGCTGTGCCCCGCATGGGACTCACGGCAGTTCAGAAGGAGACAGTGGGGACAAGGGAGAAGACACCAACGGAAGAATAGAGAAGACCCCAGAAATGAAGAAGAATACAAATCACTGGACTAAAAGCGCCCAGCCAAGATCTAGTGTCCGCCAGGCCCGGGGGCGTGCCTGTAATCCCAGGACTTGGGAGGCTGAAACAGGAGGATCCTAAGTTTAGGGCCAGCCTCAGCAATTTAGTGAGACCCTCAGCAACTTAGCAAGACTTTGTTTCAAATAAAAAATAAAAAGGGCTGGGAGTGTAGCTCAGAAGCAGAATGTTCCTGGGCTTGGTCCCCAGTACCAAAGAAACAAAACACGGTGGGGGGGGGTGTCACGCAATAAATGTGGCAGTGGACTTCTCTGGAACAGCACTGGATATTTTGAAAGAAATCTTCATTCTATATTTCTACATCCAGCCAAACTATTAATCAGACATGACGAGAAGATAAAGACATTTTCAGATATACCAGGACCCAAGCATTTTACTTCCTGCATGTGCATTCTCTGGGTTTACTGGAGGAGATTATCCAAATAAAAAACAGGAGCACAGGAGGCAGGCACCAGAGGGCCCAACGCAGAGTGGGGTGGGGAAATGCCCCACCACTGCTGGGAGGGAAGGAGGGAGGGAGGGAAAGAAGGGGTCCTGGATGAGGGCGGTGAGGGCGGCAAGGGAGGCAGGCACAGCAACCTAAACCAACCCAAAGAGAAACCCTGTAAGTCACTATTGGAAATTAATATTGGAATGCACTTGGAAACCTCTAGTATTGTTTAGTTTCTATGTATCCTTTGGGGGAAAAAAAGGCAAAGCATACATAGAAACCAAACAAGTAAGAGCAAGGCAATTATTCCCTTCAGGTAAAACAACTAGTTGTCTGAAAAAGGAATCACAACCATTCGCATTAGTCATAACAATGCTATGCTGATGATTATGGCTTTAACCCAGAATTATGTTATTACCCTATTAAGAAATGGGAAAAGGGAAAGTGGGGGTGGCTGCATGGGGCACCCCAATCCTCGTCTATCCTACGAGGAATTCAGTAAGTCTAACACGGACAAATCAAGAAGTCGCTGGGCTGGGCTATGTAGAGACACAGAGGTAAGAAAAACTAGAGGAGATGCCACCATTGTTGTCGACAGTGATAGGACCAGATGGGGCAGGAGGTGGGCACGTTTTCATAATGAGCCATTAAAAACTATGTCACTTATTACTTTGATAAAAATAAAACCTTCCAACCTTCCTTCTTTCCTTCCTTCCTTCCTTCCTTTCTTCCCTCCTTCCTTCCTTCCTTTTTTGTGCTGGGATCTAACCCAGGGTTACACACACGCTAGGTAAGTGCTCTAGCACTGAGCTACACCTCAGCCCCAGATAAAAATAAATCTTAATATATTACTTTTTATTTTTATTTACTTTTTAATATATTTTTTTAGTGGTACTGGGGATCGAAACCAAACATATTCTACCTCTGAGCTACATCCCCAGCTCTTTTATTTTATTTTATTCTAAAACAGGGTCTCAGTAACTTGCAGAGAGCCTTGCTAAGTTGCTGAGGCTGGCCTCAAAGCTGCGATCCTCCTGTGTCGGCCTCCCAAGTACTGGGACTACAGGTGCGTACCAGCACATCTGGCTTAATACTTTCAAGTGTGAATGAAGTCGGCCTTTGTGGAAGCAGGATAGCAGCTTATTTCATCTGAACTACTTAGATGCCAATATGCTGTAGGGATCAGGCCCCAAGACACCGGGCTGATGATGTTGGACTGCTGGGTAAACCAAAGCGAGGCTGCAGGGCCATGGCGGCCATCAGACTGGACCCGCTGCCTGGACTCCACAACACCTCAGCTGTGCAGGGGGCCATGTGGGCGGCACCAAGAAAATCAGAGCCAACAAAACAACTCAGGGCTGCATCCAAGTAGTTGATAGTGCGCCTTCACGGCGCTAAGAACTTCCCTTGCTGTATCTGCCAGGTCTTCCCAACGTGTGGGCAGGGTCTCAGGATATCCTTGTTCAAAGAGGAACACGAAGCGTGGAGACATGATGGAAGATGTTCACAGGTTGGGCGTTTACTAAGTGGCAGATTTCTGTCGCAGCCAAAGCTAAACTCCCATTCACTCCGCCACTAGCCTCCGATTATCTTTATACATTTGCATTGCAAAAACAAGTGCCTGCTATAAGTTCAGGGCTTCTTGTTCTTCTTTGAGTCAGTCTCTTAACTGGGCTGACCATCAGCTTCCTCCTCTGGAAAGATAAAGATTCCTGCTCTACCTCACCCCCAGGTTTGGAGGCTCTCGAAATGGAGATATGAGCCGGGCGTGGTGGCGCATGTTTGTAATCCCAGCATTCGGGAGGCCGAGACCGGAGGATCCGGGTTCGCAGCCAGTCTCAGCTACCTAGTGAGGCACTCCACAACTTAGTGAGACCCTGTTTCAAAATAAAGAATAAAAAATAGGGCTGGGGGTATAGCTCGGAGGTAGAATGCCCCTGAGTTCAACTCCCAGTACCGAAAAAAAAAAAAAAAAAAAAAAAAAAAAAAAAAAAAAAGAAAAAAAAGAAATGGAGATATGAAAAAAACCTTTTGTAAACCCTGTTTGGCAAATGAGAAGATTGCTTTTGACCACCGAGGGAGACAAGGGGTCCTGTGATGCTACTTGGTCTCCTACATAAAACTGTTGTTTGTGGCCACTTGCCTGACCATGGTCAAGTGCAGATTTTGAAAAGAGAGTGCTGGGGTTCTGGAATGATGTTCACCATCGCACTCAGCAGGAAGGCTGATGCTGGGGGCACTGTGGCTTTATTTTTTATTTCAGTACTGGGGATTGAACCCCGGGGCCTTCTACCTCTGAGCTACACTTCAAGCCCTTTAAAAAAACTTTTAAAAAATTTGAAACAGCGTCTCACTAAGTTGCTGAGGCTGACCTTGAACCTGTGATCCTCTGGTCTCAGCCTTCCAAGTACTGGGATTACAGGCATGCACGACCATGCCAGGCTAGCACTGTGACTTTAAATGTGTTCAGCTCCACGGACATCACCACCTCCATGTGGGAACTCTGTAATGAGCGCCCCCCTTCCTTGGTACATGATATAGATTGGCACTGATAATTTCACATATATGCATGATATCAATGGAAGTGTTTCCTTCATTAATTCTCTCTCTCCCCAACCCCACCCTCCTCTAACTCCCCTCCCTCCATCGCTCCTCTGGGGTTTCTCCTCTATTATCTGAGGCTTCTCTTGTATTCCGATGACTCCCTAGCTTCCGCATATGAGAGAAAGCATGTGAGCCTTCACTTTCTGTGACTGGCTAATCTCACGTAACATACTGTTCTCCAGGCTCATCCATTTTCCTGCAGATGACATAATTTTGTTCTTCTTTATTGCTGAGTAGAATTCCATTGCGTTTATATCCCATAATTTTGTAATTCATTCATCGATGGATGGACACCTAGGTTGGTCCAACTCAGCATTTATGAACCAACGGAACTGAACATCTGCAAGTCGAAAACTGAGCGTGATCTCACAGGTCCAGTGACTTTCCAGCCGTTTACTTTGGCTCACGTCTGCCCCCTGGTGGACATACTCACCTTTTCATTCTCAACTCTCAAAGTGAGCTCACATTCCTTTTAAAACACCACCAGGTACTCTTACAGTCTGTGAGGTATCTGGTTGGTGTTATTTCCACTTTATAATGAGAAAATGGGAGCCCAGAGAATTTTCAGGTGCCTGGAACTGCAGTTAGTGTCTTTTTCCTCCATTCAGCAAAAACTAAAAATACCACTGTCTGAGGGCTCTGGGTTTGAGCCCAGTGTAAGTCTTGGCTCTCCAACCGCCCCAAGGGAAGTCTTTCCACAGCCTTGAACTTGATCATCACCAGGCCCTCCATTCATGAATGTGAGAAGGTGTTTCCAGAAGGCCAGCTGGTAGCTGGTACATTTCCACTCTTGTGTTTTAAAGTTTGGTGGGTTGTTGTAATCCTCCAAACCTGAGGTTAGCTACATACAAAAACACAGGCTGCAAAGCTGGGCATGGTGGCATGTGCCCGTAATCCCAGTACTTGAGAGGCTGAGACAGGAGGATTGTAGGTTTGAGGTCAGCCTCAGCAACTTAGTGAGACTCTCAGCAACTTAGTGAAACCCTGTTTCAAAATTAAACATTCAAAAAGAGTATGTAGCTCAGAGGTAGAATGTCCCTGGGTTCAATTCCCAGTAACACACACACACACAAAAAAAACAAAAAACTAAAAACACAGGCTGCTAGATCTCCTTGGAATCCTTTAAATACGTCTCGTGACCACCTTGCCCACAGCTGTACCTGGCTTTGATGTTCTCTCTGCTGCAAGGGGAGCCTGCCCTGCAGGACACGGCGGGGCCGTGGCTGAGCTCTGGGACCTGGAGTCAGGCTGCCCACTTGGACCGACTGGCTGCATTCAGTAGACATGCGAATCTCCCCTTGCCTCACGCACTTCATTGGAAAAAGACCCGAAGACTCAGTTCTCTGAGTTCTAGGAAGCACTCAGCCACACAGGCACCGCGCTGGAGCTTTGATTAGCTGTCGCTCTATTACTGCTGATGAGCAGAGCTAAGTAGGCACAAGAAAGGCTGCGTTCGTGAGGCTTAACATTGCTGTGGCTTGTCCTCCAAGGACTCATGGTGCTGGAAGCTTGGTCCCCAGTGCAGTGGGGGTGAGGTGCTGAGAGAGGTTTAAAGGTGAGGCTTAGCTGGGGAGGACATGTGTTTAATGGGTACAATGCACCCATTAAAGTATATTAAAAAAGGGGTGAGGCCTAGTGGATAGAAATTAGGTTGGGGGGCTTCACTCTCATGACTGGATTGAGGCTGGTCTTGCTGAGTGGGTTGAGTCTCACAGGAGCGAGTTAGTTCTCATGAGATCCAGTTATTAGAAAGCGAGGCCACCCTACATGCTTGGTCTCTACTGCACGCACCGTTCATCTCTCTCTCTCACACATTCCCACCACTGTGATGACACCCAGCCTGAATCCCTCCTTAGAACTGAGCAGAAGCTGGCACCATGCTTCGGAATATCTAGAACTGTGAGTTAGATAAACCTCTTTATAAGTTACATGGTCTCAGGTATTTTGTGATAGCAATGGAAAATGGGCTAAGTCAATGTGCATGTTGGGGCAGCCAGTGGGATGGGTGTTTACTTTAAATATCTTCTCCTTGTAGTAGTGATCAACCGAGGTGGTACCCTGCAAGCCCTCCCCTCAAAGAGGAGGTGTGTGCAAGAAAGGTGTGCAGCGCTTGGGGCTATCCAGTGAAAGGAAACACTGCAAACATTTGGGGGAGTTGGACGCAGTGCAAGCGATTGTTCCAGTCCATTAAAATTGTCTTTCGAGTACATGTTTCTTTCTAAAGAAGATATGTAAATGCACAGTACGCATGTGAAGAGATATTCAACATCACAGATCATTAGGGAAATGAAAATCGAAATCACAATGAGATACCAACTCATACCCATTAGGTCGGGGGGCTTCACTCTCACACACACACACACACACACACACACACACACACACACCCTAGAAAATAACAACATAACAACTGTTGGTGGGATATGGAGAAATTGGAATCCGTGGGTAGAAATATAAAATAGTACAGCTGCTTTGGAAACCAGTATGACTGTTCCTCAAAAAGTGGGAAATAGAGTGGAGCAATTCCACTTCCGGGGATATGCTCTCTGATATTGAAAACCGGGTCTAGGGGAGATACCTGTATACCCGGGTTCATGGCAACACTGCCCACAATAGCCACAGGTGGAAGCAACCCAAGGGGCTCTTGACAGATGACTGGACAAGTGAAGCATGTTCTGCATGTACAATGGAGAATCGTTCAGTCTTAAAAGGAAGGAAATTCTAACGTGTGCAACCGCACGGATGAACCCTAATGACATTGTGGTAAGTGAAATAAGCCAGATGTAAAAAAAAAAAAAAAATACCGTAAGATTTCACTTAGGTGAGATCCCGAGAGTAGTCAAATCCACAGAGACAGACGGTAGAAGGGGGTTGCCGGGGGCTGAGGAGAGCGGGGAGTTACTATTTCATGGTATAGAGCAGAGCTTGGGCTCTGGAAGATGAAAAGAATTCTAGGAATGGAGAGTGATGATGGCTGCCCAACAGCGTGAGGGTATCCAATGCTACTAAAGGACACTTAGGAATGGCTCATGATGGGTCGAGGTGTAGCTCAGTGGTTAGAGCACTTGCCTAGCATGTGTGAGGTCCTGGGTTCAATCCCCAGCACCGAAAAAGGAAAAAATTGGTTATGATGGTGAATGTATGTGTATTTTTCTACAATAAAGGGAAAGAGTTGTCTTGCCTTAAGTGTTGATAGCATCTCTTAGGAAAATACTGCTTAGACATGTAAAAATGGCCAAATATACATGTATTTGGTTATAAATTCATTCATACTTTTGAGAACTCAGTCGACTAGTGCATCTGTAGTACTTACCTCTGTTCCCCCTTGTCTCGACAAAGACACCTTTACAATCAGTCACAGAACACCTCCACGGAGCCAGAAACGGCAATAGGATTGGAAAGAGTCACGCCATTTAGCCGATGGCTTTCCTTTCATGCACTTCTCATTTATTTATAGTAATTAACTTATCAATTATGTCTCTTGATCAATAAAATCACCATAGGAGCAACCATTAGGTATTTCTGTCTTCCAATGACACTTTCCAATTTCGAAGGAAAGCTGAACAGGGAGGGGACAGGCCTACCTTGTAGATGCAGGACTTGGCATTCAGGAAGAAGAGCTCGATGGTGGCGTTGTCCTTCAGGTAGGAAATGCTTTCTATGTAGAACCTGGAAGAGAAGAAGCTGCACGTGAGGTATGGTGGAGGCAGGAACCAGTTGCTCTCATGAGCTGCAAGATTTGAGACGAGGACTGGCACTCCCAATGTTAAGTGAAGAAACGAAAAAGGTAACATCGCAGCCGGGCATGGTGGCGCACGCTTGTAATCCCAGCATTTGGGAGGCTGAGACCGGAGGATCTGGGTTTGAGGCTAGTCTCAGCTACCTAGTGAGGCATTCCGCAACTTAGTGAGACCCTGTTTCAAAATAAACAATAAAAAAATAGGGCTGGGGGTGTGGCACAGAGGTAGAATGCCCCCGAGTTCAATCCCCAAGACCGCAAAAAAAAAAAAAAAAAAAAAAGGTAACCGCGTATTTTCGTATGGTTCCTCTGTGAGGGCAAACTGTTTTTCCTGTACCTTCCCAGCAGGCTGGAGCTCTCCCAATGACCAGAGAACTGGGGTCTGCTATCCATCGGTAACAGCAGACTCTTAAGAGGACCATCCACTTTCTTTTTCCTTCCTTGCTTGCCAGTTCTTCATAATAATAACTGTTTTCGTTACATTATTTTTGTCCTAATCATTGTTGATTTGGATTTTTAACATATTTCTTCTGCTTAATCGGACACGGGGCGGGGGGGTCGCCTTTCTCTTTGAGTTGCTTCCTGCGTGCTTTCCTGAGGGTGGTGAAGTGTGACTGGATTTCTGCACGCGCAGAGAGCTGCGGTAAGTGTTCTTAGCGCTGTGGTATTAATGCATATTAAGCCAAATGAGAATTGAATTTCTATCCAGATGGAGCTTATGGATTTTCTCAAGATGGAACACGCTGACATTATTTAAGTTTACATTAAATGCGACTTTACACTTCCACTTGGAAGTTTATTAAATTCTTTAATCAGATAACGTGCTTGTGCTGTCTACGGATCAGCGTGCTGAGGTACGGGAATTGAGATGGGTAACAATCAACAAGCAGTGTGTGTGTGTGGGGGGGGGAGAGGAGCCTTCGTGGGTGTGACGACCCCCAGGCTGGACTGGGAAGGTACTAGTCCTGGCCACCTGGCTCTTGAAAACTGCACGGACCAAGAGAGACAGAAGGTATAAAAACCAAAATGAGAATAAACAAGCACTACATCTTCTAGCTCAGCGTTACAATCTGAAGACAAGAATCTGGAAGACGGAGCTGAAAACCAAAGATCTAGTCCCATCTCTGTGTGACTCAGGAAAAGTCACACCATCTCTCTGGGCTTCTCTTTTCCACTAAAAACAGAGAGTGGGACTCGATCAATGGTTCTCTCTCTAAGAAGTCTCCTGGTTTATAAATGTTGGAAACTAATTCAAATTCAAGCAACAAGAAAACAGCGGCAGCAGGAAAGACAAGTCAACACTGTATAAAGCACACAAAACACAGCCGTGGGCTAGGTCAAGCCCACCGCCCACCAGTGCAACCTCTTGTCTATACACTCGATGACTAGGTGGTCTTATCATTGCTCATGTGTGTGCAGAAGCTGCTGTGGTGAAGGAGATACAGATTCACTTAAACGTGTGCGTGCATCTCCTGTAACTTCAGATCCTAGATCTTTTCAATCAATAAACAGTAGTGGTGCAATTGCCAGGATGGCAGGGGCTACAAAATTTAGAGGACTCATACTCACAAAGCCTGGAGATGAGCGTGTAATCACACCCCTAGCCCCCAAAGCACCGACCTCCTGCATTGGAAGCAAGTGTTTTAGGTCATGAAAGCTTCCATATAAAATAGGGTCTGCAATAAGGTGTCAGAGGAACCCTAAAGTTTTACAACTTTTGGTTCTCAAATAACAGAGAACTGAAATACACTGGCTAATTTTACATCTCAAAGCAAAATAGGAACCGGTATGGTAGAGCATACCTGTAGTCCTAGTACTCGGGAGGCTGAGATAGGTTTGAGGCCAGCCTCAGAAACTTAGCGGAGGCACTCCACAACTTAGTGAGATCTTATTTCAAAATGAAATAAAGTAAAATAAAATAGGGCCGGGGGTGTAGCTCAGAGACATAATGCCCCTGGGTTTAATCCCCAGTAAAACACACACACGTGGGCAAAATATGTTATATTTCATTGAATTATAAAACCAAGCCTATATTACTTACGAAAGTACTTTGGCAAGGGGGGAAGTCAGAATAATAAAACAAGTGGAAGCAAAGAAGGAAAGTGGAAAGCAGAGGGAAGTGGAAAGGTGAGGAGCCGCAAGTGGGATAAAACCACGCAGCATTGCTTTGGAAACTATTTCAGACCCTACAAATTTGAGACTCAAAAGTACTACTACAGCACTAAGGTCGCTGCCAACCGCAGGAGGCCGCTGCTCTTCTGGTCTTGGGTTCAGGGTGGCCAGCAGCTTGGCTTTAGCTATTTCCCATGTCAGGACAGGACAGTGAGCCGTGACCGGCTCTACAGAGCTGAAGAGCCCACACTGGAAGCTGGTGCCGTCTGCGCAATCATTTGGCAACTTATAGATGTGGCCCATTCCAGATGAATCTTGCTTCTGCCCCTTTGTTCCAGCTATTCCTTCCGCCCTGAGAGAAACCTGCTCCTCACCCCAACTGACTGCTGTCCCTTGGGCCCTCAGCTCAGGATCACCCTGCAGAGGCCACTGTGGCTTCTGATCACCCTCCCCACTTCCTCCTCTCCCATTCTTCCGGGGCGCCCTGCTTACGGTATTGCCCATGGTCTTGCAATTTTCTGGTTATCAGGATGCCTTCTTACAAGGCTGCAATTTCTTGAGAGCTGGGACCAAATCCTTTATTTATTTATTATTTATTTATTTTGGTATTAGGGATTGAACCCAGGGGTATTCCCCCTCTGAGCAACACATTTTTTTTTTTTTTACTTGAAAACAGGGTCTGGTTAAATTGCTGAGAGCCTTGCTAAATTGCTAAGACTGGCTTCAAATTTATGATCCTCCTGTCTCAGGCTCCCAAGTACTGGGATTACAGGCATGTACCACCATGTCTGGCCATTTTTGTATTCACTGCCCAAATATAGTACCTGGCACGGATATACGTTTAGGAAGCATCTGTGAGTGAGAACTTCGACAATCCCTTCTCCATTCCAGAGTTCCTACTGGACAATGAAAAGGGTGAGGAAGGCAATATGTAGGCAGAAAGGATAATGAATGACTTCCAAGTTGTCATTAAATCCCAGGTGTGGGTTCCTTATTCCACCCAGCAAGTCACTCCCCCAGGGCCCCGCCTCTCACTGTTAACATGGAAAGTGGTTAAAACAGCGACCGACCAGCCTGTATGCCAAGCACGAGATTGACAACCACCTTACTGTAATAATAATTTTGAGTCTAAACCTGTAGGTTCTGAAATAGCTTAATAGCAATTCCATAATCTTTAGTCCTTTTGTTTTAATTTTGAGAATTAGGGAGTGAAGACATTTTGTGTCCTGCCCCTCCCTCCCAAAAAATCCTCAGTTTTCTCCTGAATAGTATTTTAGGAAACCATGATACTTCTCTTTTCCTTTCAACTCTCTAGTAATGGAAAACAGAGACGAGCCAGGCAAGTGATGTCTTGTGACGGCGTTCGCTTCCACTGAGTTCCTGCTGTCCGGCCAGACGAGGGGCAGGGAAGGTGGAGGAAATAACAAGCATGTTCTGAGATGAAGAAAAAAATCTCCTCTTGACAGAAACGGGAAAGCATTTCCTGTTAACCTTTATCACCAAGACAACGGCCTGGAAACCCCTGGCAGCGCGGGGCCTGTCATGCTCTTATTCCGCAACCTTGGACGTTTAACTCATCCTGAACTTTCTACCTGCTGCTTGGAGAAAAACAGAGCTGAGATATCTCCATTCACACACGGAGCAGACACCAGGGTGAAGAGACTGCCGGGGAAATGGAGTGTGTTCAGGGTTTGGATGCAAAGTGGAGTGTCTCCTCCTCCTCCTCCTCCTTCTCCTCCTCCTCCTCTTCCTCCTCCTCCTCCTCCTCCTTCTCCTTCTCTTTCGTCTCCACCCCCACCCCCTCTCTCCTTCTCCCTCTCCCTCTCCTCCTTTTTTGATGCTGGGGTTTGAACTCAGGGGCATTCTACCCCTAAGCTACACCCCCAGCCCTATTTTATTTTGAAACGGGGTTTCACTAAGTTGCTGAGAGCCTTGCTAGGTTGCTGGGGTTGGTTTTGAACCTGTGATTCTCCCGTCTCAGCCTCCTAACTACTGGGATCACAGGTGTGCAAGGCCTTCCTTTGTACAAATTTGGTCCTTTTCCCCCAGACTTTCCTGAGAGTCTTGTCCACGGTCCCCGTCTTGGGCAGTAGGTGGCGATGTTGCATTTCCTAGATAACCGGGTGGACAGGGTGGGCTTCCTCCAGAGGCCGCTCACAAAGACAATTCTGGGTCTCTGGGTAAACCCAGGGAAATGAATGTTGGGTCTTGGATTCAGAGGGTCTGCATGGACAGTTCCAAATCTGGTTCTGGATTATCCGTGTCTTTGGGCTGCGTGGATGCTTGGAGCCTGGCAGAGCCGAGGGTGTCTGCCTCTCCAAGGGCTAGCCAGTTCCTGGAGAGAGGAGGCTTCTCCTGATAGTGCCTCCCCCATGCAACCCACCAGTCCAGAGTCCACACCTCTCCCACTGCTATAAGCTCTCACACCCAGGGCCGCCATTCTCCTGCCCTGATGACCCCAGGGACATGTCGCAGCACTTAACAGCCTAGGAATGAATAGTCCCTATGTCCAGAGTCACCTGAAATCATCCCAACGAGCCAATCCTAAGTCTGTTTATCCCTCACAGAAGCCACAGTAAAGGCTCTTGCCCACTCTCCCTGCCCATGGACCCCGGCACTCCCGTGTGGCCCTGTGTGGCATGGCGTGGCATGGTGTGGCATGTTCCCTCCTCTGGGGAGCTGTAACAAACTATTTTTTCAATAGTAGTCACCTCTTGACCTGTTGGCCTTGTCTTACCTTACTAATAACAAAACCTGTGTCTTACACTAAATTCTTTTGCGCATTTAGCAGCTC
>PVLC010036559.1:0-15731 GCA_004027655.1 Graphiurus murinus
ACCGCAAAAAAAAAAAAAAAAAAAAAAAAGAATGTGGGCCACCTCAAGCTGGGGGAGGACATTTTGGGAGTTCAGGGCTTTTTTTTGTGTGTGTGGCACTGGGGATGGAACCTGGGGGCATTCTACCTCCCAGCTACAACCCCAGTCCTATCTTATTCTTTATTTTGAAACAGAGTCTCACTAAGTTTCGGAGTGCCTAAGTAGTTGAGGCTGGCCACAAACCCGGATCCTCTGGTCTCAGCCTCCCAAGTACTGGGATTACAAGTGTGTGCCACCACGCCTGGCTCAGGGCTCTCTTCTTATAGGGGACTTTCATGAGGGGTGGGCTGGAGGGGGTATGTGAGGATGACTTCAGTACGGTTGTCCGAGGCAGTTTATGGTTGTCTGGTCAACCTTAGGGTCCTCAGGCTGACTGGGGTCCTCATTAGCTGATTGACAGATAAAGTGGAGAGTGTCCTAAATTATAGGTTTTTCAAAATATCATACCTGTCTTGCTATCAATGCACAGGACAATTATACTTCCTTTTAGTTAACTCTAAGATTTACAGAGTCGCCAGGAATTTGGGAGAGTCGGGCCTGGGAAAGAGAACTGGTTTGTGAAGCACTTCAGTTCCAGGTTTTTTATAGTAAAGTTATATTTTACTTTCCCTTCCTGTCTGTCTCCTTTCCCCCTATTTCTTCTACATCAGGAGGGCCTGGGAGCTATGTTAATACTGGAAGGCTGGCAGGTAAATCCATAAATAATTTTGTATTTATTCCACACCCAAAGTTTGAGGGAAGTGATGGTGACCTATCTGTTCAATGATAAAAAGTCAAAGCTATACAGGCAGAGTGAAACCCAACTCCATTCCCCAACAAAAAGACGCTTAACATTTTTTCATGTCTGTGCTTGTTATTTTATCAAGGTTTATTCAATTTCACACAGGAAAGAACTGTGAGTGGTTTGGCTTATCGGAAGGCCAAACACTGCTGGCCCAACCACAATTTCCACCCCCAATCCCACCTCCAACAGGATACTTGAGTAACGATGAGTACTAAACCCATAGCTGCTTGCTATTGGTTGGTTTCGATTTTCTATATCCTCTTGGTTCAATTTAGGTAGCTTCGGGGTAGAGGGCCCCTGGGTCCTATCCCTAGTACCCCCTCAAATTTTTTTTTTTAAAGACTCAGTATTACCTAATAGGAAAGTCTCATTAATTCTACTCACAACTGCTGCTTGTTCAAGCAGGTCTCCATCCTTTTTGTTGTGTTATCTAAATGTAATAACTCTATATTTTCAATTTCTTCCTAAGTTAAACACATTACATATATGTGATGTTCTTTCTCAATAGTACAAATCAATGAGGTTTTACTACATCTTTATTCTTAGATTACATTGCAAAAATTCAAGACAAAACATCCCAATGTTAACAAAAAAATTAATATCAAATGTCAGATTTAGTTCTTAAATAAAACGAAGTGCTGGCTCAAAGGTGGCTCTTAAAGGTCTACATACAATCTCTGCAACCTGGTAAAATATAACCCCAGATTGAAGCGGCTGGATTAGGTGGGACCAGTCAGACACCATCAGGCCGGGCGTGGTGGCGCACGCTTGTAATCCCAGTACTTGGGAGGCTGAGACAGGAGGATCGCAGGTTCACAGCCAGCCTCAGTCACTCAGTGAGGCCATCTGCAACTTAGTGAGACCCTGTTTCAAAATAAAGAATAAAAAATAGGGCTAGGTGTAGTAGCTCAGAGGTAGAATGCCCCTGGATTCAATCCCCAGTAATGCAAAAAAAAAAAAAAAAGAAAAGAAAAGAAAAAAAAAAACACCATCAGACACTGCCCACAAATATTCATCTGTGAATACATTAAACACTAATTCTGAAATAATATTTTTTTTTTTGCAGTGCTAGAGATTGAACCCAAGGCCTCACATATGATAGACAAGGACTCTGCCACTGAGCAATATCCAAGCCCTTTTTATTTTTCCTTATATGAAGACAAGGTCTTGCTACATTACCCAGGCCAGCCTGGAACTTGCAATCCCCCTACCTCAGCTCTCTCCCTGCCCCCTAGGAGCTGGGATTACAGATGTGTGCCACTCTGCCCAGCAAATAATTCTACATTTAACAGGTCAATATTAAGTCATTTAAATTTGTCATTTTCTAGAATCTCAACTACTATCAATAGACACTCAGAGAGTGCCAGACACAGTGCTAATCTTCAATCTTGACAATTATCAGTTAGTTCTCCCAGGGAAAGATTAGGCCTATGTTAACACAGTATGTCTGATGTAAACTAAGTCTCCTATTCCCAGCTCCCCTGGGATAGATTTTACATCAGATTGCAAGACAGAAATTATGTTTCCACTGATTTTACCATATTTTTGGCCTGTTCTAGAACTGGTTTCATTAGACAGGTGTCATATTAAAAAAAAAGTTAAGTGACATATTTTACATTGATTTTAAGAAATAAATTCATTAAGAGGTACATGTTTAACTTTTAAATAAAGAATGATTGTGTCAATTGGATTTCAACTCAAATCTCCAAGATATACAACAAAGCCACTCAGTAAGAAACAATCTATGAAATTTCCATTCACTCCTTAGCCATAGTTCTAATGATTTTCTGAATCAAAAATTGGAACACATGGTTTATATCAAAGGGTTCTTCTGTGTTATTTCTGGGTCTAAGTGATGACTTGAGTGATGTTTTTATTTTTTAAATGCCGAATACTCACTAGCTTCCAAGCTTTTTTTTAGTATCGGTGACTGAACACAGGGGCACTATACCACTGAACTGCACCCTAGTCCTTTTATTTTTGATTTTGAAACAGAGTCTAAGTCATCAAGGCTTGCCTTGAACTTGTGATCTTCCCATCTCTGCCTCCAAAGATGACAGACTATTTAAAATCTGGATTGTCCCAGGAAACCTAGTAAATAAAGTCATCAAAATTGTAGTAGTAGCTGGGCGTGGTGGCGCAAGCTTGTAATCCCAGCACTTGGGAGGCTGAAACTGGAGGATCCGGGTTCACGGCCAGCCTCAGCTATCTAGTGAGGCCCTCTGCAACTTAGTGAGACCCTGTTTCAAAATAAAGAATAAAATATAGGACTGGAGGTGTAGCTCGGAGGCAGAATGCCTCTGGGTTCCATCCCCAATACCGCAAAATGAAATAAAATAAGTACATTGAAGCCCGGCATGATGGTACATACCTGTAATCCCAGTACTTGGGAGGCTGTTTAAGAACAGTCTCAGAAGTAGTGAGACTTTCAGCAACCTAGTGAGACCCTGTTTCAAAACAAAACAAAAAAGGGCTGGGAGCTGGGCATGGTGGCGCACACTTGTAATCCCAGTTCTTGGGAGGCTGAGACAGGAGGATCTGGGTTCACAGCCAGCCTCAGCTACTTAGTGAGGCCCTCCACAACTTAGTGAGACCCTGTTTCAAAATAAAGAATAAAAAATAGGGCTGGGGCTGTAGCTCCGAGGTAGAATGCCCCTGGGTTCCATCCCCAGTACTGCAAAAAAAAAAAAAAAAAAAAATTGTAGCAGTGCTATAAATGAAGCACTCCCTACGCTTATTGTACTAGAAGGAACCGTGATTTTTTTTTTTTCCTTCTCCTTTCTTCAGTCTCTCTCTCAAGAGGGAAAGAGGGAGGGGGGAGGAGATGAGATACCACTGTAGAAGGCCTCAGCAATGGCAAAAAGCCAGATGTAGAGGTCACTTTGCCCTTCCAAGAAGCAAGGAACAAAAGGAGTCACGGTGCTAGCAGAATGGCAATTCAGAGATCCTATAAGTGGATGAATTCCTGACTGCATGTCACAACGGTCCCACAGCGGCTTGTGCTGAAGGAGTCCTCCTGGGAAAACGCTAGCGTGACGTTAGACAGGAGCAGCACATCTGCAAAGGAGGGAAGCAGACGCACAATGTGCCAAGCACAGGCTGACACACACTGAGATTTCTATTTGTCTCTTTCCTCTATCCCTCTTCTCCGGTTGTTTTCTAGCCAGGCCCATGGGAGGAGTGATAAGTCATTTACTAGGAACGCTTGGAAGAGTTCGGCTCCGCTTAAAAAATACTTTTGCTTAAAAACATTTTTAGCCAATGATTAGCAATTACAATGTGAAAATAAGTACTTAGTAGTTAAATTCTGCTAATTATCAAAAGTCATGGCCTACCCGGATCAGCAGCATTACAAATGGAGTCCTACTGCATTTGTTTAGCTTCTTCTGAATGCTTAATAAGTCTCTTTCATTGTTAATTGCACTTAAAACACATCCTTTTTTTTTTTCATTTAATCTTTGAAATCTGTTCATTTTTTTTCTTCATTTAGAAAAAGAGAAAAGGGTCAATTTATCATTTGCTCTACAGTGATATGAACTTGATAAAGATTCCAGGCAGCTCTGTGCATGGGCGGAGGGCGTTGCATGCAGCTGCTGTCTGGAACAGACTAAACCTGTCTTTCTCACATTTCAGAGCTTAGACTGCAGCGGCTTCAGGTGCTTGTGGAAAGATTCATGGACCTGTAGAGAAAGAAGAGACAAGAAATCCTGTTAAAGAGTTTGCCACGTAAAATAGCATACTAACATATTGTGAGTGTGTGTGTGCGGGGTGGTTTGGAGAGGTGTGTGCATGGTGTGTGTGGGGACTGAACTCAGAGCTGCACCCCAAAACTTTTTTTTTTTTTTGCAGTACTGGGGATTGAACCCAGGGGCACTCTACCCCCGAGTTATACCCCCAGCCCTATTTTTAATTCTTTATTTTGAAACAGGGTCTCACTAAGTTGCAGAGCCTCACTAACTAGCTGAGTCTGGCTGCAAACCCAGATCCTCCTGTCTCAGCCTCCCAAGTGCTGGGATTACAAGCGTGCGCCACTACACCCAGCTCACCCTCAGCTCTTTTTTTTTTTTTTTTTTTTTTTTTTTTTTGCAGTACTGGGGATTGAACTCAGGGGCATTCTACCTCCGAGCTACACCCCCAGCCCTATTTTTTATTCTTTATTTTGAAACCGAGTCTCACTAAGTTGCGGAGGGCCTCACTAGGTAGCTGAGGCTGGCCGCGAACCCGGATCCTCCGGTCTCAGCCTCCCGAATGCTGGGATTACAAGCGTGAGCCACCACGCCCGGCACCCTCAGCTCTTTTTATGAAACATGGTCTTGCTAAGTTACCGTGTGCTGGCTTCTAACCTGTGATCCTTCTGTCTCAGTCTCCCAAGTACTGGGATTACAGACATTTGCCACCACGCCAGGCTAAAGGTATGCTTATTACACATGCCTGTAACCCCAGTACCTGGGAGGCTGAGACAGAAGATTTGCAGGTTTGAGGTGAGCTCCAGCAACATAGTGGTAGTGAGACCCTGTTTGTTTCAAAATAAAAATAAAAGGGTCTGGCGGAGCCGGGCGTGGTGGCGCACGCTTGTAATCCCAGCATTCGGGAGGCTGAGATCAGAGGATCTGGGTTCGCGGCCAGCCTCAGCTACCTAGTGAGGCACTCCGCAACTTAGTGAGACCCTGTTTCAAAATAAAGAATAAAAAATAGGACTGGGAGCCGGGCGTGGTGGCACACGCTTGTAATCCCAGCATTTGAGAGGCTGAGACCGGACCGGAGGATCCGGGTTCGCGGCCAGTCTCAGCTGCTTAGTGAGGCACTCTGCAACTTAGTGAGACCTGGTTTCAAAATAAAGAATAAAAAATAGGGCTCGGGGTATAGCTCGAAGGTAGAACACCCCTGAGTTCAATCCCCAGTACCATAAAAAAAAAAAAAATAGGGCTCGGGGAATAGCTCAGAGGTAGAATGCCCCTGAGTTCAATCCCCAGTACCAAAAAAAGAGATCCTCCTAGCTGGGCATGGCGGCACACACCTGTAATCCCAGTACTTGGGAAGCTGAGACAGCAGGATCGTGGGCTTGAAGCCAGCCTGGGCAAATCAGTGAAATTATCAACCTAGTGAGACCCTGTTTCCAAATAAGAAATAAACTTGGGCTGGAGGTGTAGCTTGAAGGTAGAATGCCTCTGGGCTCAATCCCCATTACCACCAAAAAATAAAAAATAAAATAAAAAAACAGCAACAAGCCAGGCATGGTGGTGCATGCTTGTAATCCCAGTATGTAGGAGGCTAAGACAGGATGATTGCAGGTTTTTGGCCAGTTTCAGCTACTTAGTGAGGCCTCTGAAACTTTGTGAGACCCTGTTTCTAAATAAAAAATATAATATGGGTCTGGGGTGTGTAGCTCAGAGGTTGAATGCCCCTGGGTTCAATCCCCAGTACTGCAAAAAAAAAAAAAGCAATGATAAAAAATGGCTAGGGGTGTAGTTTGGAAGTAGAATGCCCCTGGATTCAATCCCTAGTACCACACACACACACACACAAAAGTACATGGAAGTATTCTACTTCTATTTCTGTATATGTTTGAAAATGTTCGAGCCGGGCGTGGTGCCGCATGCTTGTAATCCCAGCATTCGGGAGGCTGAGACTGGAGGATCTGGGTTCGCGGCCAAGCCTCAGCTATGTAGTGAGGCACTCCGCAACTTAGTGAGACCTGGTTTCAAAATAAAGAATGAAAAATAGGGCTGGGGGTATAGCTCGGAGGTAGAATGCCCCTGAGTTCAATCCCCAGTACTGCAAAAAAAAAAAAAAAAAAAAAAAAAAATTAAATAAATAAATAAAAATGTTCAATTCATTATTAAGTATTCTAGGAAATTAATCAGTTCACTCTTCTGAACCTGTTTTCTGAATAAATTCCCTACCAGAAGTGGCCACAGTGCTCTGGGCTTCAGAGGCCTTTCCTGGGCTGGAGGGGTGGCACGGTGGCCGAGCACTTGCCTGGCAGCGAGCGTGCGTGCGTGCGTGCGTGCGTGCGTGAGTGCGGCCTGGCTTCCACCCCCACAACTGCACACAACTGCAGGAATACAGCAGGTGGAAACGATAGTTTTTACCTCTGTCTTGTTCAGCGGGGATCGTTTGGCCCACTCAAACAAGTTTTCATACACATTTCCATCATAGCGGCCAAGAACCGAGCCAAGAGTCAGATCCTTAAAATCAAATGCGTCAACCAAAGCAACAGCATTGGGGCGAATTGCAGTGAGCAGCTCCAATATACGCTTGTTTACTTGGGTAATCTGAGACCCTGTCATGATGTTCCCCTGAAATAAACCAAAATAAATAAAACATGTATATAGGCAGGTATTTATACACACAAAGCTATAAAATAGATGACGACTATTTTTCTTAAAAACAAAAAAAGACTACTTAGAAAATACTGACCTGAAGAAAATCTCCCGATTTCTGACTGATTCCATACAGACAATACAAAAGACACAAATTCCTTAAGACAGCTTGGACGGATTTGTCTTGAACTTTGAGGAGTTTTTCTGAAAAGAGCTTAACTACCACATAGTGGCAATGTGCCTAGATAAAAAGGAAACAGGAGTGTGGGGACCGTGGAGAGACCCCGACACAGTGACCAGGGCACTAAGTAAACGGGGCGGGGGCAGAGGCGGGGACAAGGTGCCACTGACCTCGCTCGCACGCACCAGGTCGACGGAAGTCAGGTTCCAGGCCACCTCCTTGCTCTTCCTATGACTCATTTCAGCCTGAAGGTTTTTTGCAGCAATGTCTACTAATCTGTCAAGAAATGAAGGAAGAATGGAGAGGTGCGGAAAGGATCCAGTTGCCCCTGCCTTGTCTCTTCTGGCTGGCGCTGGCCCAGAGGCCCGTGCTGGCGGCTCCAGCTCTCCAGGCACCTCACCTGGCGGCTCGCAGCTTGTATGCTTCGGTCAGGCTGTCAGGGCTGTTGATGTCCACCACGGCTGGCCAGACGGCCACCTGCTGAGGCTGGATGCGCTGACTGGGCAGGTCATTCAAGTAGGACACCATGCCACACACCAACTTCCCTGAGTGCACCTGGTCATAGCTCTTCATCAAAAACCTGGAAATCACCAGGACACGCGCTTTTAGTAACTCTACTTCTGAAATGACGCGCGGCCAGGTCAACAGGTGTTTCCTGTTATGTCTGACCACAGATTAAAAATGGTGCATCAGGACGGAAGCAAAACTCTGCCTTTCAGGAACAAATATACATATACGTGTGGTGGCAACAAGGACGCGTGAAAAAGAGCAGAACCAATAGGAGACGGATTCAATTCCCACCTGGCTGTCTGTAGCATCATGACGGTGTTTTCTCCCTCGAAGGTGCAGGCTGGGGTGAAAGTGACATAAATGTTTGGAATACCGCTGCTGTGAGAATAGCCATGCCCCCCGCACGCCATCCGACACGCCTCGATAGCAGCGTTGGCCGTCCAGGTGGTGAAGGCCTTGAGCCCAGCAGTGAGGGCATGAAGCTAGGGGACAAGCACAGGCAGTGAGAACGTGTGTGCTGCTCAGGGTCCTGTTCCAAAGAGAAAACAGACACTCTCCGCTAAGCGCCATCACTATGAAAGCCGGTCACCGCGGGCCATTTTCCACTTCTGGAAATGGACCATTCCAGACCCTTTCTCTGGAATGTAATCCTTCATCATGGCCTTCTCTTAAACTGTACCCACATTTCCCTATAGAAGTCTCTTATATTCCCTCGGGCGAGGTGGTGCATGCTTGTAATCCCAGTACTTAAGAAGCTGAGACAGGAAGATTGCAGGTTCACCACCAGCCTCAGCTACCTAGTGAGGCCCTCTGCAACTTAGTGAGACGCTGATTCAAAATAAAGAATAAAAAATAGGACTAGGGGTGTACCTCGGAGGTAAAATGCCCCTGGGTTCAATCCCCACTACTACCACACACACACACAAAAAAAAGTCTCTTATATTTCCCTAAAATAAAACCCCAGCCACTGCACATATCAGCTGAAGAAGTAAACATTCCCGTATTCCCATCTAAATTGTTCTATTTAGCAAAACAGTCACCTTTTTTTTATGTCCCTTTGATTGACAAACAACCCACCTGGTTTAATAGTTATGATACTTAAAAATAAACCCCACATAATTAAAAATCCCATCTTTATATCGGATCCACTTTCAATCAGAAGTTGTCAGAATTTGTCATTCCTTTCAGTGAGTCCCAACACGTAGCTGCTCTGGGCACTGGCCAACAGACAAACATGAACAAGGGGCCCCAACCAGCGACAGAGACCAGACACGCACCTCGGGGAGCTCGCTCAGGTCCCCCTGGCCGATGCCCTCGTTAATCCGGTGATAGGTCTCCTTCATGTACGCGCCCACAAACTGGAAGGCGTAGGCGGTGGCCAGGAGTGGGAAGAGTTTATACTGCTGGGTTTGAAAATCCAAAATCTGTGGTTCCGGTTCACTAAATTAGATAGACAAAACAAAACAAAATATAACAAGAGTAAGTAAATGCTGACAAAGAATTTGCTATGTGCCAGGTTCTGTTCTAAGGGCTGATATATTAATTTATTCAACCCTTATAAAGACCTGGTGAGACAGCTATTTCATTACACTCATTTTACAAACGGGGAAACAGAAAGTTTAAAAATCTGAGGTTAAAGCCGGGTGCGGTGGCACACGCTTATAATCCCAGCACTTGGGAGGCTGAGACAGGAGGATCACAGGTTTGTGGCCAGCCTCAGCTACTTAGTGAGGCTCTCTGCAACTTAGTGAGATCCTGTTTCAAAATAAAGAATAAAAAATAGGGCTGGGGCCGGGCATGGTGGCGCACGCTTGTAATCCCAGCATTTGGGAGGCTGAGACCGGAGGATCCGGGTTCGCGGCCAACCTCAGCTACCTAGTGA
Source organism: Graphiurus murinus (assembly GCA_004027655.1). Classification (NCBI taxonomy): domain Eukaryota; kingdom Metazoa; phylum Chordata; class Mammalia; order Rodentia; family Gliridae; genus Graphiurus; species Graphiurus murinus. Next base: position 9,720 of record PVLC010036559.1, read on the forward strand.
GGCACTCCACAACTTAGTGAGACTCGGTTTCAAAATAAAGAATAAGAAATAGGGCTGGGGGTATAGCTCGGAGGTAGAATGCCCCTGAGTTCAATCCCCAGTACTGCAAAAAAAAAAAAAAAAATAGGGCTGGGGATGTAGCTCGGAGGTAGAATGCCCCTGGGTTCAACCCCAGTACCGAAAAAAACAAACAAACAAACAAACAAAAAAAGGCATGGTGGCACATGCCTGGAATCCTAGTACTGGGGAGGATCAAAAGTCTAAGAACAGCCTCAGCAACCTAGTGAAACCCTGTTTCAAAAACAGAAAAATAGCCGGGCGTGGTGGTACACTCTTGTAATCCCAGCATTTGGGAGGCTGAGACCGGAGGATCCGGGTTCGCGGCCAGCCTCAGCTACCTAGTGAGGCACTCTGCAACTTAGTGAGACCCGGTTTCAAAATAAAGAATAAAAAATAGGGCTGGGGGTATAGCTCGGAGGTAGAATGCCCGAGTTCAATCCCCAGTACCACAAAAAAAAAAAAAAAAAAAAAAGGGGTAGGGGTGTAGCTCAGAGGTAAAAAGCCCCTGGGTTCCATCCTGAATACCACAATAAACAAACAAACAAACATAAAACAAAAGGGCTGGGTGTGTAGCTCACAGGTAGGATGCCTCTGGGTTCAATCCCCAGTATCAAAAAATAAATAAATAAAATAAATAAATAAAAAGATTAAAAATAGTAAGATGTAAAAGCCCAGCCTGGTGGTGCATACCTATAATCCTAGCCAGTACTTGGGAGGCTGAGACAGGAGGATCACAGTTTCGCAAGTACTGAGACTCTTATCAACTTAGTGAGACCCTGCTTCAAAGATAAAAATAAAATAGAACTAGGGGTGTAACTCAGAAGTAGAATATTCCTGGGTTTTTCCCTACTACTATACACAAAAGAAAGTAAGATGTGGCTGGGATATAGCTCCGTGGAGGAGCATTTGCAAGCTCAATGCTCTGGGTTAGATTCCCAGCACTGTGCAGGGGCAGAAATAAGGAAGTCATTTTCATCTTTCCTCTTAAAAAGAGGAAAGAGGTGGAATGTTACATCCCCAGTGCTTTTTTTTTTTTGGTCCTGGGGATTGAACTCAGGAGCATTCTACCTCCGAGCTACACCCCCAGCCCTATTTTTTATTCTTTATTTTGAAACCATGTCTCACTAAGTTGCAGAGGGCCTCACTAGGTAGCTGAGGCTGGCCTCGAACCTGGATCCTCCGGTCTCAGCCTCCCAAATGCTAGGATTACAAGCGTGTGCCACCACACCCGGCTCCCTTTTAGTTTTTATTTTGAAACAGTCTAAGTTGCTAAGTTGCTGAGACTGGTCTCAAACCTGTGATCCTCCTGTCTCAGCCTCCCAAGCAGTAGGACTGCAGGTGTGAGTCACCACACCGGGCTCCCAGTCCTTTTCAAATTTTATTTTGAAAAAGGGTCTTCCTATATTGCCCATGCTGGCCTAGAATTTGCAATCCTTTTTTTTTTTTTTTTTTTGACAATACTGGGGATGGGACTCAGGGGCATTCCACCTCCGAGCTACACCCCCAGTCCTATTTTTCCTTCTTTATTTTGAAACAGGGTCTCACTAAGTTGTGGAGGGCTTCATTAAGTAGCTGAGGCTGGCTGTGAACCTGTGATCCTCCTGTCAGCCTCGCAAGTACTGGGATTACAAGTGTGCACCATCACGCCTGGCTCTTGCAATCGTACTGCCTCAGCCTCCTGAGTAGCTAGGATTACACCTGGACACCTGATTCTGCAGAGCCAACACATCCTCTCGTCCCACATTTGGGAAATCCGCTATCTAAATAGGGTCACAAGCAGGACTTCAGGACTGAGCCCATCTCTCACCCTGGCTTGATTTCAGACTGGTGCCTCACACAGCTGTATCGGATGGCAATGGTGCAAGCCTTGGACAGGGAGCGAGCTGCTTCTCCCACCAGGAAGGACCTGACAAACACCATGGTCCCGTAGGTGAGCTTGTTGTTGAGGGGTTTCACATACGTGCCGTCCGGCTTCACCTGCAAGGACAACATGAGATGATGCTTCCTTCTACGAGCCCGGGGGCAGTTCAGGGGTTCTCCAAGAGTGGCTGCTGAAAGGCACATTGGCAGTGACCACGCAGTTAGTCTGAAAAATGTTTTCTTTTTTTTTTTGGTACTGAGGATTGAACTCAGGGGCATTCTACCTCTCAGATATACCCCCAGCCTATTTTATTTTGAAACAAAGTCTTGCCAAATTGCTGAAGTGGCCTAAAACCTGTGATCCTCCTGTCTCAGCCTCCCAAGCACTGGGATTACAGGCATACACCACTACACCCAGCTGTCTGAAATATTATGTTCTTTTTTTTTTTTTTTTTTTGCAGTACTGGGGATTGAACTCAGGGACATTCTACCTCCAAGCTATACCCCCAGCCCTATTTTTTATTCTTTATTTTGAAACAGAGTCTCACTAAGTTGCGGAGGGCCTCACAAAGTAGCTGAGGCTGGCTGAGAACTCAGATCCTCTGGTCTCAGCCTTCCAAATGCTGGGATTACAAGCGTGTGCCACCACGCCCGGCTTGGGTTACTGTATTTGACACCTTATATATCTGTAACCATTGATGTCTGATATGCTGTGTATCTAGATTCATCTAAATGTTTCATATGACCTTATAAAGGTAAAAATTTTTAATCTTTTTTATATAAAATGTCTTCAATCTCATTAACTCAAGTGCATCTGTGTGTCTTTCTTTTTTTTTGCAGTATTGGGGATTGAACCCGGGGGCTTTCTACCTCTGAACTACACCCCCAGCCCTATTTTTTATTCTTTATTTGGAATCGGTCTCAATAAGTTGCGGAGGGCCTCTCTAAGGAGCTGAGGCTGATCCCAAACCTGTAATCCTCCTGTCTCAGCCTGCCAAGTACTGGGATTACAAGCATGTGCCACCACACTCAGCTGTGAGAACTTACTTCAAAATAAAAAATAAAATAGGGCTGGGGGTGTAGCTTGGAGGGAGAATGCCCTTGGGTTCAATCCCTAGTATCACACACACACAAAAAAAGACTGAATCAAAACCTCTGGGGGCAAGCTTGGCAATCAGAGTTTTAACAGGCCCTCCAGTTGACTGGTTTTAAGGCTTGCAAAGGTTGAGAACCATTTTCCAACTTTGGCAAATCATGTTATTTTCTTCACCCCTGCCAACTCCTTCTGATTTCATGTCACAATCAAAGAAACATCAGAGTCAAACGTCACCACCTCAAAGCCCAGCCTCTTCTAGCCCCATGGTTATCCACAGACCCTGCACCCTTCACGCCGGCCATCCCTGCCCGTTTGCTTCTAGTTTACCTGGGCGTACTTCATCAGCATATTTTCTCGGGGAATACGATAGTTGTCCATCTTCAGGTAGCCATTATCCATTTCTTCATAACCAAATTTGGGGCCGATGTCTCCAACTGTAATACCTACCACAGAGGGCAGGAAAGACATATTTATGGTCTTGAATTCCTGGTGGAACTTCCTGCCTTCTCTTTAGTTATGCGTGGTACTTTTTGCAAAGGAAAAGTGCTGAGTTTAATTTTCACCTCACTTCAGATAAGCCATCCTTACCTGGCAAGGGCTTGTGAGTCCCAATTTCACGGATGGGTACAATGAAGGCGTGTAACCCATAGCACTTCCCCTGAGTGAAGAGCTGGGCGAGAACGATAGCATGATTTGAAGTCTTCCCGACTACATCAAAAGGGGCAAGAGAAAGAAGTGAGCAGGCATTCCCATGTCTGTCTGTCTGTCTTTCTCTTTCTCTCTCTTTTTGAAGTACTGGGGATCAAATTCAGAGGCATTCAACTTCCAAGCTACACCCCCATCCCTATTTCTTTATTCTTTATTTTGAAAGAGGGTCTAAGTTGCGGAGAGCCTCACTAAGTAGCTGAGGCTAGCCATGAACCTGCAATCCTCCTGTCTCAGCCTCCCAAATACTGAGATTACAAGCGTGCACCAACACGGCTCCCATGACAGTCTTATACCTTGCTTCCAGAAGAAGTCACTTAAACTCACAGTTATTAAAACTTAATGATTTTAGCAAAGAAATTGTTGATTTAAAAAAAAAAAAAAAAGCATTCGGGAGGCTGAGACCGGAGGATCCGGGTTCGCGGCCAGCCTCAGCTACCTAGTGAGGCACTCTGCAACTTAGTGAGACTCGGTTTCAAAATAAAGAATAAAAAATAGGGCTGGGGGTATAGCTCAGAGGTAGAATGCCCCTGAGTTCAATCCCCAGTACCGCAAAAAAATAAAAATAAAAAAGCTTTAATGTCTGATCTATTGTTCATGAATTTACATAAAGAAAATTTTAGGATAACATAAATCTATTTTTGTGGCACTGGGGATTGAACTAAGGGGCATTCTACCTCAAGCCCTTTTTATTTACAGGGTCTCACTAGGTTACTAAGAATCTTGCTATGTTGCTGGGGCTGTCCTCAAACTTGGGATCCTCTTGTCTCAGCCTCCCAAACACTAGGATTACAGGTTTGTACCACCACATCCAGAAAGAAAATTAATTTCCATTATTCTTTCTTCCCTTAAGGCAGTACTGTCCAAAACTTTAGCCAACAGCCTTACATGGCTATTAACATTTAAATTAATAATTCAATAAAAGGTTCAGTTCCCCAGTCAACTACCAACATTTCAACTGCCTAATAGCTACATGGAGCTCGTGGCTACCATAATGAAAAGCGAAGATAAAGAATATTTCCATTATTGCAGAAAGTTCTATGGGACAGTCTGGTGTTTTGGTTAATAAATCCAGAAATGGCTGGGCATGGTGGGGCATGCTTGTAATCCTAGTACTTCGGAGGCTGCGATTAGCAGGTTAGAGACTAACTTCAGCAACCTAGTGAGACCCTGTTTCCAGATAAGAAATAAAATTGGAGCCGGGTGTGGTGGTGCACGCTTGTAATCCCAGCATTTGGGAGGCTGAGACCGGAGGATCCAGGTTTGCGGCCAGCCTCAGCTGCTTAGTGAGGCCCTCCGAAACTTAGTGAGACCCTGTTTCAAAATAAAGGATAAAAAAATAGGGCTGGGGGTGTAGCTCGGAGGTAGAATGCCCCTGGGTTCCACCCCCAGTACCGGAAAAAAAAAATTCCAAAAATACTTACCTTATGTGCATGTTAGTTTTTTCTTTTTTGCTGTACTGGGGATTGAAGTCAGGGGCATTCTACCTCCGAGATATACCCCCAGCCCTATTTTGTATTATTTTATTTATTTATTTCAGTACTGGGGATTGAACCCAGGGAGCATTCTACCTCCAAGTTATACCCCCAGCCCTATTTTTTATTCTTTATTTTGAAGCAGGGTCTCACTAAGTTGCGGAGTGCCTCACTAGGTAGCTGAGGCTGGCCGCGAACCCAGATCCTCTGGTCTCAGCCTCCCAAATGCTGGAATTACAAGCGTGCACCACCACACCCCGCTCTTATTCTTTTATTTTGAAACAGGGTCTCACTAAGTTGTGGAGTGCCCCACTAGGTAGCTGAAGCTGGCCTCGAACCCAGATCCTCCGGTCTCAGCTTCCCAAATGCTGGGATTACAAGCGTGGCTAGTTTTTTCCTATAAAAGCATAATATCATATATTAAAAATATAAGTAAGCCGGGCTTGGTGGCGCACATTTGTATTCCCAGTACTTGGGAGGCTGAGATCAGAGGATCTGGGTTCGCAGCCAGCCTCAGCTACCTAGTGAGGCTCTCTGCAAAATTGGAGCCGGGTGTGGTGGTGCACGCTTGTAATCCTGTTTCAAAATAAAAATTACAAAATAGGACTGGGAGAGCTGGGCGTGGTGGCGCACGCTTGTAATCCCAGCATTCGGGAGGCTGAGACCGGAGGATCCGGGTTCGCGGCCAGCCTCAGCTACCTAGTGAGGCACTCTGCAACTTAGTGAGACTTGGTTTCAAATTAAAGAATAAAAAATAGGGCTGGGGGTATAGCTCGGAGGTAGAATGCCTCTGAGTTCAATCCCCAGTACCGCAAA
>PVLC010036560.1:0-15839 GCA_004027655.1 Graphiurus murinus
TGCACTTTGGTGGTAATGGCATATTGTTATAAAATTTATAAATATTTAGTTTGATTTTCTGCATTTATCTCTGTGTGTAGCAGTAGCAGACAGGTAAGGACCTACCTGCAGAGAAGCCCATGTTCATACTCGAAGGAGTACCAGTTAGTGAGTTGTAAGTGGCAAGTTCTGGCCTAGATGTTTTTCTGTCTTAAAGTGTTTATCACACTTGTCTATGGGATTATCTCTTGTATTCCTTGAAAATAAATATATGTTTTATCCTAGTATCTAAGATATTTCATAATCTGGGTCTAGTCGCATTATTTTGGCAGTAACCTCCTCTGCACCACACAGAAGGATTTCTATGCCCAAACACAACTGCTCTCCCACATTTTGGCTTTCCCGACATGATTTACTCATTGTATACTATGTTAACGAGTCCATCTTTAGCCTCCTTCAACAGCCCTTCATGACTACATGCTTCCTCTCCATGCAGGTAGTCATATCTTCCAGTGAATATTGAGAAAACATTGCATGCATTGTCTCTCATGATACTTGCTTTAAATAATACTGCAATAATAAAGACTGGTGTAGTGGTGCATATCTGTAAGCCTAGTACTTGGGAGGCTGAGACAGGAAGATTGCAGGTTCAAAGACAGCCTCAGCAACATAGATGCTCAGAAACCTAGTGAGACATTATTTCAAAACAAGAACAAAATCATGTTATTTGCAGGGAAATGGATGCAACTGGAAAACATTATGTTAAGTGAGATTAATCAGTCACAAAGAGAAAAAAACAAAACAAAACATATGTTCTCCCTAATATGCAGATGCCAGGGAGAAGATGGGGCATAAGAGGGTCTCCAGATAAAAAAAGGAGAAACCCTAGATAAGCAAAGAAGTTGACTTAACTAAAGGTGATGGACGGGGTGGGGACACCCTAATGCACATGATGTACTTTTACAAATATATCAAAGTCAATCACTAAACTGAACTTGAGAAGGAGGGAGGGCAAGGGAGTAGAGTGGGGATTAGGGAAGGGGTTAAATGAGAAATGTGTGCATATATGCCTTTATCAGTTTGTACCTAACAAAGATGTATGGTTATAATGCACCAATTAATATTAAAAAAAAAAAAAAGGCTGGAGGTGTAGCTCAGAAAAAAAAGCCCATGAGTTCAATCCACAGCACCAAAATAAATAAACACTATTGCAATACTTTCTACCAGACTTAGCCTATAACCATAGGGTAAGTAAATTTGTAGATTGAGCTATATCTTATATATGTAAGGCACAGTACTCTTCAGGGTGCCTAACACAGTGACATATATAAAATAGAGATTCATTTCAAATTAGCCTATAAATTAATAACTGAACTCCCACCTTAAATATTGTTTCTTGGGTAGCCTCTTGAGTGATTTTAGAAATTCACTCCTCTACACCTCTGTCCCTTTTGTCTTCAACTTAGGACAAAGAGAGTTGGACATGTAAAACCATAGGACACAGTGTTCCAAGGCATCAAAAGCAAACTAAACAGATGCAAAACTCATATATTGAATTTGTAAAATTCCATATATGAACCTAGAGAGTGAAAATGCAATTTATAGCTCGTTTATGCCATTTTGAACATCACTGTAAAACACGCATTTCATGGGCAGAAGGAAGCCAGCCATGATTAGCATTGAGCTCAGCCACAACCCATGACAACTGTTTATTTTCACTGTTATCTGTAAGAGTTGGCTTTAGGATGAAAACTTAATTGGATATACTGAAGGAAAGAGCTGCTATTGGTGAGTAAAATTTTACAATCTCTATCAAAATTCCATACTTGCAGAATTATGAAGCCACATTGGCATTTACCTATCAAATGAATACAATTCCAAGTGATCAAAAGTGACAGAATTAAACTAAGCTACTAACACATGGGGAGAAGATAGAGATTCACTCAGGTATTTTATTATTATTATTACATCTGAAACAAATTGTGAGTTTTATGACCATGTTGCATTTTATTGGTTTGCCTCCTATATTCAATACAGTTATAAATGAGCAAAATTCTGATGACTCTTTTTGGTGTATGGTTAAAACTTATTTTATGCATATAAAACTTCTTTCCAAGTATGAGAGCTGGCTGTGAAAATAAGGAACTGAGCAAGCAAATGCCTAAGGAGAAAAGCAAAGGACAGATAGACATTCAGCAAGATACTTCTTTGCTAGAGTCATGCCCATATTTCTACAGAAACTTCTTACTACCCTTTTTGTCAGGAGAAGATCTTGGACCCTGTTACTTCACCACTAATTGGAAACAACTAGTATGATCTTTTATTTTGGAATTTTAAACTAAAAGAATTGAACTGTTTACATGTGGGAAGCTAAGCAAATTGTTTTACTGAATGAAGGCCAGAGACAGTTTGATGGCCTTCCTTAGGCATCAGCTTGGTTAGGCTACAGTCCCAGTTACTCATTTAAGCACTAATCTAGTTGTTGCTGGATAGGTGTTTGTAGATGTCATTAAGGTCCATAATCAGTCAACTGAAAATGAGAGAGTATTCTACTTAATCTCAGTGGCCCTGTTTTAATTCATTGAAAATGTGTAAGAGTAGAACCAAAGCTTCTCTGAGTAAGAGGAAGTTCTACCTATGGATATCAGCTTCAGCCCCTACCAGAAATTTCCTGCCTGTTCTTCTGAATAGCCTGCTTTTTGATTTTAGACTTGCTTAGCCAACTTCCACTGATGTGTAAGCTGATTCCTTGAAATAAATATCTCTTTTTTTTCTTTTTCTTGTCTTTCTTTTTCCCTTCTTGCTTCTTTACTTTCTTGCTTTCTCTTGTGTGTGTGATACTGGAGCTTGAACCCAGGGGCACTCTACCACTGAGCTATACCCACAACACCTTTTATTTTGAAACACTGTCTCATAAAATTGCTGAGTCTATCCTTGAATTTGGAATCTTCCTGTCTTAGCCTTCAAATACTGGGATCATAGGCATGGGCCACCATGCAGTGCCCAGTTTCCTTGCGATAAATTTCCTACTGGGTCTGGTTCTCTAGCAGTGTATGAGTAAACCACAGGTCCTGACAAGATTTAATAACAGTGGATGCCCCCAAAGCCTGGTGGGCAGAAGAAATCTGTCTTCTTAGGGAAGGTGCAAAGAACAGCCACATAGCCCTAGAGAAAACAAGGCAGCCATATTCTCAAACCCTCAGCTTTAGTGCCTGTGTCACAGCCTTACTTCATCTCCACAAGACTTCGGGTATCTCCTTGAAACCTTTATTGTGCAAAGTTGAATGTGTTTGTTATAAACAATCACCTTACAAGAGCAATTATCAGGTATATGGTACATTCTAGAAGAGTAAAACATCTACATTTTTTTTTAGAATTTGTTTTTCCATAATTCAATAGATATTAATTATCCACAATTTGTCATGTACAGTAGTATAAGTGCACTGAAGACACAAGGATGATTCTGGCCTATACAACCTGCTTTATGTTCTGTTGATGCAGATGTCTGCTCATAATCATTAGCATCTCACAACTCCATGCTGTACTGAGCAATCATTGCTGTAACTAGTGGGTCCAGGAAGGCCTCTGGACAAGGGGACCTTTGGTCCCTGGCCAGTCCTAACATTCTCAGGACTGGGACAAGGATACAAAAAGGGAGAGTCACATATGTCTATATCGAACTAACAAATTTAAGTAAACTGCATTGTATCTACCTTAAGAAACAAACATTGACCACCACAAGAAAGATCAGAATGCAATTTAACATGACTGACTCCTACAGCCTCATGTTCCATTTTTTTTAATTTATTATTTATTTATTTTTATACTCTGGCTCCAACTGGCAGCACAGGGGCTCATGTATGTGTGTGGACACCCCAGCCTGCACAACCAAGATTCATCCATGCCTCCCAATCACTCTTAGAGCTCAGCCTGCACACATTAGCAATGCAGCCCACCCTGTGCGGGACAGTTTAGGAAAGGTGCCCCTTGGTTGGTAGCATTGGGGTACTTTGCAGTGTCGTTTTGTTTATGTGAATATTTCTCCTTGATCCAAATGACTCTTCTTTCATCCATTAAATAAAATATAGGATGGAGCTCTCTAAATGTTTAGATAGGAATCGGAGGCTCCATTTTTTGAATATAAGTGATGAACTCTTTAGGGGCAGTTATTTTAAATTCTCTAACAATTATTCAGTATTTTACATATCTACTGAAGAAAATAATTCATCTGATCTATGATATTCATAGGTATGCATCCTGCTTTATCATTTTTTAGTGATTATTTGTGCAGTTCTAAGTTACAGTTGAAAGTAAGTAGTATCCGTGGGGCATAATGGCTCATGCCTGTAACCCCAGTACTTGGGAGGCTAAGACACAATGATCACAGGTTCAAGGTCAGCCTCAGCAACATAGAGAAACTCTCAGCAACTTAGCTAGACCCTGTTTCAAAAATATAATAGGGATGGGGTGTAATTTGGAGTTAAAATGCTTCTGGTTTCAAGTTCCAGTAAAACACACACACATACACACACACACACACACACACACACACACACACACATAGTATATAGGATTTTTGCAGGTGGAGATAGAATTATGGAAAGGAGTTATATATTAGTAACAAAACAAAGGAAACAGTCTAGGGTAGTAAGACAGTCAGTCAACTTTGTGAAGAGGAAAAGTGAGCAATAGATTGTGGATGGCTTGGAAATGCTGAAGAGAGCCAACCTTAATCTTCATGTACTTTTTTCTTAAAAGAATGGGAGGAAGGACAGAAAGAAGATAAAGGAAGAAAACACAGAGGGAGAGTGAGAGACAATGAGAGAGGGAAGGAGGGAAGGAGAGAGGGAGGGAGAGAGAGAGGGAAAGAAGGAGGCTGCTTTTTGTTTTATCCCTATATAATGGTATTTGGAAGACTCCTTTCAAAGTTTGCTCTGTCTTTATAATTACATTTCCTACTAGCAAAGTGATTAAAAAATTGTTGTAACAGAGGGGGAAAAAAATGGCCATCCATGTCTGTGTGCAACCCAGGAGCACTTTATTTTCTTTCCAGAATAGTCTTCATTTAACATTTATAGATACACTCACAAAAAGCCAAGAATAAGGCATAATAAACGGAAGCTTCTCCTAACCTCCTGGGTGGCCACAAAGCAGACAGCGTCCATTAACTGCTCTACAGATGCTTTGAGCTGAGGCAGGGCTGTCCTGCTGTGCAGCTGAGCGGACTTAAGGATTCAAATTCTTTTCTCGCTGGTCTGTGTGTGCACGTGAGCCTGTGTGCATGGGGTTGCAAATCTGTGTTCTCTTGGAGAGAATTCAAAGCGGTGATTGATGCTGAGTTGAGAAACTTAAAAGCTAACATCCATGTGAATGTTGCTCATTTATCCATAAAAAGCGCTGAGACAAATGCTTTGGGCTGCTCTTTCCTCTCTGGCCAGAGACAAACTGCCTTTAGGTGAATCCTTACCATCCTAAAAAAAAATAGGTTAACTCAAAAATCTAGGCAGAAAATAAGTCTCTGTACTTAACTGATAATGTTGTTTATGGGAGGGGCAGTACATTTCTATAAGTGAGATGCAGAGAGTTCACAAACTGATGGTAATCAGACACATGCTATTTTAAAACTAGCTTTATTGAAGTGTAATCAATATGAAAAAATTTTCATGTGTCTAATGTACATAATTTGGTGAGTTTGACATATGGATCATCTGTCTTCAAAAGCTGCTCTCATTCTACTACAGCAGGGATGAGCAGAAGTGACCAAGAAGAATGGCCTACAAAGCTGACAATATCGATTTGCTAGTCTTTTCAGCAAAGAAAATTCCCAATCCCTAAAGACTATGTGAGATTTAAAATAAATAAATAAATATTTACATTTCTTATGTTTTACTTGCAAAGAAACTCTGAATCAAATATGTTTTCAAAGAAAATTCCCCATCCCTAAAGAATATGTGAGATTTAAAATAAATAAATAAATATTTACATTTCTTATGTTTTACTTGCAAAGAAACTGAATCAAATATGTTTTCGAAGAAAATTCCCAATCCCTAAAGAATATGTGAGATTTAAAATAACTAAATATATATGTATATATATATATATATATATATATATATATATATATACATTTCTTATGTTTTACTTGCAAAGAAACTCTGAATCAAATGTTTTCCAATGTTACTATTTGTAGGAAATTTGTTGAACATTCCTGTGTTTTTTTCTTTCTTTGTAGTACTGAGGTTTGAACTCAGGGGCATTCTACCTATCACCAAGCTAGACCTACAGCTCAATTTTATAATTTTGTTTTGAAATAGGGTCTTCCTAGGTTGATGAGAGTCTTACTACTTGCTGAGGTTGTCCTTGAACCTGGGATCTTCCTGTCTCAGGCTCCAAAGTACTGAGATTACAGGCGTGCACCATCACATTTGGCACCACATTTCTTTCTTCTATCTTCAGTTTCATCTTTATAATTCTTTCTTTCCTTCCATATATTTTATATTACTTGAATATAGGGACTTCAGTGTGGTATACCTTTCCACTGTGCTACTTCAAGCATCTAGGAAGTTGTATTTTCTCACCTCCTTGTTCCTTAGGTGTGATTATGTTGCTAATTCTGGAAAACAAATATGAATAGAACTTATGGGTGCATGAAGGAGTCAGTAAATATTTCTCCATCCTCCCTGTCTTCATGGCCTGTGACATACTGTGTGGGGATTCCATCATCCTGTCTCACTGAATGTGGACCACCAAGGAGCTACTCTGTTTATGTGGTCATGGAGACTGAGTGAGAAAGGAACCTTTGACATATTAAGCTACTGAGGTATGAGGGCAACAGCCAGCTAGGACTAACTAATTCATGCAGTTTGTTCTTAGTTATTTCTACAATAATATAAATTGTAAATAACAATATTAATAATTGTAGAAATAATTATAATTAACAATTATATGAGTATGAATAAGTATTTCGGAGCTTTGAATATTTTGAGGGTCATGTACTACTTTGAAAATTTTACCAAAGCTAAAAGTTCTTCCCTCCAGAAAGGATATATCCAAATAGATGAGGAAGTGAGAGAGAGAGGACATGCACTTGTTTTAATTTGGATATAGGATTTTCCCCGGAGCCGGGCGTGGTGGCACACACTTGTAATCCCAGCATTTGGAAGGCTGAGACCAGAGGATCTGGGTTCACGGCCAGGCTCAGCTACCTAGTGAGGCACTCCGCAACTTAGTGAGACCCGTTTTCAAAATAAAGAATAAAAATAGGACTGGGGGTGTAGCTCGAAGGTAGAATGTCCCTGAGTTCAATCCCCAGTACCGCAAAAAAAAAAAAAAAAATGAATGTTTCCCGGAAAAAAATTAATATATTGGCAATGCAAAAGTGTTCAAAGGTGAAATAATTGAAGCATGAAGGTTCTAACCTGATCAAGGAATTAGTCCACTGATGGATTAATAATTCATATGGTCTAGGTGGGCATGGTGGCACATGACTGTAACCCCAGTACTTGGGAGGCGAAGACAGGAGAATTGTGGGTTCAAGGACAGCCTCAGCAAGTAATAAGACTCTCATCAACCTAGCAAGACCTTGTTTCAAAATCAAAATAAAATGGGATTAGGGGTGTGGCTCAGAGGTAGAATGTCCTTGAGTTCAATTCCTAGTACTACACACACATTAAGAAAAATTCACATATTTTATTGGGTAGTACTTTAGGCAGGTTGGCAGTAGCAGAGGTATGTCTCTGGTGTTGTGGCCTTAGGGACTATATATGTCCCTGTCCCTTCTTCTCTCTGATTCTAGCTGTCACACCCTGCCATCATATGCTTCTGCCTTGGAGCATGTTGATCATTAACTGAACCTCTGAAAACATGATCCAAATAAAGCTTTCCTCCTCTAAGTTGTTCTTGTTGGGTATTTTGCTCACAATAATGGAAAAGCTAATACAGAGCTATATATAGGGAGATATAGATATAGAAATGCACACAGATAGATATAGATATAATTAAAACTTTACTAGCATTTTCAAGAGGTCATAAACTCTTTGCATATCAATGATTAAGTCCTAGCATAATAACTATCATTGTACAAAGAACATGAGGTTTGCAGATCAAATAATGAAGGATAATTTCAAATATAGGTTCTGTCACTAAAAACTTAGGCATGGTAGTTTAACTACATGAAGTATGAGCTACAATTTGTTCATCTGTAAAGTGATATTGATATCTAGCTTGCTTTGAAATTGTGAGGCATAAATGTAATGGCATAAAAATGCCTGTCACTGTGTTTAACATAGTGTGTGGCCAGTAAATGCTTGTTCCCTGCACCTTATGCTAGCAGTGACAGCAATACAGTGAGATGGCTTTAGATTAAACCAACTCCAGACTGGCACAAAGATGAAAAGAGAAAAGAGTGTTTACATTGGTGAAATAATGGTTTAGATCTGATGAAGTCTGTTATTCTCACCAGCTCTACAACTGACTATCATGAAACAAAGGCTCTGCTCTTTTAAAAAAAACAAATAGGCATTATTGGAATAACTCAATAAAACAGCTTTGTCTTATTGATTTTAGACCTCCAAGTTCAGCTGCTGCAGAAATGTACTTGATATAATGTATGTATATGTAGTTCTAGGTTTAGAATGGCAGATTATATTCAAAGTTCTTCCCTTTGAGAAATTTCAATATCAATGTTGTCATGTAGAAAAACGTTTCCTTGGAAAAATGCATTGAAAAGGAATGTAATATAATTCTTTAGACTCAATCTTAAATATTTAAATGCTTTTAAAATCTGTATCTGTGATACATATATGGCCATTTTAGAAGATATTAAAAGAGTCATATGATTGTAGATGGTTAGAGATGGATACAACCTATTTATCTTTCCTTAAACTTTATTACCTAATAGATGAGAAAAACAAAATCCATCAATACTAAGAGACAGTGCCCTGTATTTAAAAAGTGGGATAAGAGAAGGACCCTGAAAATTAAGCATGCTAGTGCTCTTTTGTAGAGCCCTCTACCAAGAATAATATGCTAATGCCTTAGACCAAGAAAGCTCATTTCCTAGTAGGCTATTGGAAGCATATTCTGTGAGACCAGATTCCCTTCAACACAATGGCAAAGTATTTAGTCATGCTGTGGGTGATATGCTGCTCCCATACTTTCTCCTTCCTTCTTGATTTCCAAGGTCAAAGTGAAAAAGCTGGTTCAATGGCTTCTTACATCAAGACTACCACTCTACCAGGTACAGGAGCTCTAAGGGAGGTATTAGGAAAGATAAACTTGTCTTCCAACGAACCAGGTAGGAGCTTGTAATTCATCAGTAAGTTATCACCAGTTTAAAAGCATCTTCAGTATGAAAAAGTAAAAAGAAAAAAACCACGCTCCCGGAAAACTTGGGCTTGAGAATTTTAACTCTGATAATCATAACTATCCCACTGCCTGGACTAACACTGCTTGTTCAGGATTAGTAAGTAAAAATATTAACAAGTTAAGATTGAGCCAAACACTTTATATCCTGTCTTCTAATTATACAATATTTTTGAAGCTTTTTAATAATCCATTCATTTAATTATTATGAAAATTTGGTTTTGTGAAGATTGTTAAATTCACCAAATAACATGTTCCATGAGATGAAACAGTTCCCCTTTTTTAATTCTCACTATTGTACCTTCTATACATCACTCTGAAAACTGAATCAATAAATATTGAGGCTTAATAAATATTTGTGAAATGAATAAAAATAACTTCTATCGGATAAATATTATGAGTCTCCCCAACTTATGGAAGGAATAAAGGTCATCAGGTTCCAGTGTTGTGATGAAGAGTACATCACAAAGTGGAACACCTGACACAACTCTGGCAATTATTTAATGAATATTGGATAGCTTTTACAAGAAAGGAAAGGATTATTCCCTTCCAATTTTGGAGAGCTCCATCTGCAAGTAAACTCTGGTTGGAGAAGGTGGAATGCCTTGTTGCTCTGGGTCATTTGTTGTGCTCAGTTCCTTAAAACAGCTACCTCAATGCATGCAGGCCTTATTTAACATAAGATGCCCCTGGCTGGAAACCTTGTAGATGCCAGAGTCTCTAGGGGCAGGAATTAATTACAGGGACAGAAAAATCCACTGAAGGAGGAGCCCCTGCAAAATGTCAGGTTTTGGGCCACACTATTGGGGAAATGAAGACAGTAAGCCCAACAGCCTCTTCCTCTCCCTTCAGCTTAGAGCACTTGGCTTTCATTTATGAGGCCATCAGGTTCAATTAGACCTCTGCATAACAAATTGTCAGCCACCATCAAGGCACATCCCAGATACATGTCAAAGGGGCCTCCTCCTTGTCATTCCAGTCTCTCTTTCTGGAAGCCTGTGAGCTGGATTTCAGAAAGCTGAGTTGGTGCATATTGTAGAACACTCTGTTTTTCTCCATTCCTCCCTCTGGTGTTTTTTTTTTTTTTTTTCCAGAGGTTTCTGCCATTGCAGGCCAGGCTTTCAGGGAGCCAAGGGGCGCCAAGATTACAAGACCACAGGGAGTGTCCATCCAGCTAAGCCTTGACAGAGACATTGTTCTACTAGGCTGCAGTAGCAGCAGGACCAGAGTGAGCAGCCTCAGGCCATGGCTGTTTTGAGGGTTCACATTAATCCAGCAAAACAAAAAGGCAGGGGGAGGTACTATTTCCAATGAGCAAAGTACATCTTGGGTGGAATTCTGGCAATTCTTGCCAGCATTGCAAACAGCTGCACTCATTTTTTTCTCCATTAGAAACACCTGACAGGTAATGCTTGGATGTGTGGCATCCATTTGAAATTTCCCAAATTAGCCCAAAGAGTAACCTTTTTGCCACCAGTCAAGAAAGTGTCTCTGAATGTAAATGAAAAGAGAGGTTGTTGTGGACATGAGTTTGAATATGCTTTCTTTAAAACAATGCATGATGTTCACAAATGTTTCTATTATGGGCTTTCTCAGTAACAAATTATTTGGAAATACCTCACAGTAAATGTAGACATATTGTTGTGTCATGATGTTGTAGCTAACCTGATTGGATTTTTACTGTTTCAAGAAAAGAACAAAGATTCTTCTTTCTTTCCATTTTAGCAAATCACTACCAAGGAGGAACACCACCGTAATTCTATGATAGGCATAGGTACTCTTCTATGAAAGGTACACTTGGACCCAACAGACCTGGGTTCACATCCTGTTTCTTGAACTCCATAACCTTGGAAAAGTTGTTAAATTTGAAATTATGATGTTTAGTTGTCTTGCCTGTAAAGGACAATGATATAAGTAGTTCAGAGTATGGAAATTGCATAATAATTGCTAACTATATGTCAGGCACTAGATTAAGAGTTTTTCATGGATTCTTTTACTGTTGACTCTGTTCCCTTTCTATAGATGAGAAAACTGAGGCTTGGAGACTTTATGACAATGTGTCTGAGCCTGGATTCAAACCCATGCAGCCTGACTCTACAATACTATACTGAATTGTTCTGCTATATTGTCTCCATTAGTTTCAAAGAACAATTGTTGGCTATTGCTTTAAAATACTAGGAATTATATGTGTACTAATGCTGAGAGAATTTGGAGAAATAATTGACCCAAAATGTTAGAAGTATTTCCTATTAAGTGACATATAAATGCACATAAATGATTCTTGATTTCAAAGTACTTATTAAGAAATTGTAGAATGTTAGCAATGAAAGAAACCTTAGAGACCTTGTATTTCAGCAATTTATAATTAGTACATTATCAACAACTAACTTTCTTTTGTTTTCGTTTTGCTATCAATGAATGCTACATTTTAAAAACTTTATCTACCAAAATATCAAGTGGAATTCACTTCTTTGATTTTAAAAAGTAGGTATGTATCTGCATGGCATTCATATATACAAACAAAATACCTAAGTACATAAAAGTATCTCTCAAGCTAATCAATGTAAGATAAAGTTTTCCTTTTTTCAAGCCTTAAATTAAGTGAAGAATTTCAAAACGGTTTTGCCTTTTTGATTGACTTGTAGAGAAAATATGGTTTCCCTGTCACATTGTATCTTTTTTATCAATACTCCTCACCTATGACTGTTCTTTTACAACTATAGTCATTGTTAAGCTCCTTGAGAATGGGGTCGTATAGAAATTATTTCTCAAGGCATCCATTTAATCCAATGGTATTTGTATAATCCAGTGAGATTTTCTTTCCAGTATATTTTTCATGTCCTTCCTTCCCATTTCACTTAAAAATATAATAAGTTCTCCAAGATCAAGATGGAATAAAGGAAGGCATTGTTTCACTAATATATTCAATGATCTGAATATATTGCTCTCACTCCTAAATTATTACATCTTCCTGCTCCTCTGCAATGGACTTTCAAAGAGTAGTTTAAGTATCACATTTTCTCTGAATCTTTCAGGTAGATTTAATTATAGTCTTTTCTGTGTCTCCATAGCTTTTTGTTGTCTCTTTGGGATTAAGTCCTAATGATTAGGAAGTCACTACCCTTTTTGGACTATAGCAAGCAGAGACAAATGGATTACCTATATCTTGATTTTCTTTCTAGTATGCTTTTGTAGTTTATTGTCCCCCGCGCTGGACCCTCAACCGCGAGGATCCAATGGAGACGATAATCTCGCATTGCTGGTTCAAGCTTCTTTTATTGTACCTCTCTCTCTCTTTCTTTCTGTATCTCTCTCTGGGACTGAGGACGCTACCCAAGCAGTAACAGTAACAGTAACAGTAACAGTAATCAGTTCTCTTAACCCTGACAGTAACCGTCTCTCTGGCTGCAATCGTCTCTCTCACCCCACTCTCATTCTCTGTAACAGCTCGCTCGCTCGCCCACTCTGGGAGAGAAGTGGAGTACTCTTAAAGCCCAAAAGGGCTTGAGTGACGAGGTGACTGCATACAGCTCTCACCTGGGAGCACTCTCAGGCCACGGGCTCTGGCATGCTGGTGCATGTGCTCTAGCGTGGTGCAGCCCTAGGATGTTACTACCTGCAGCTGCTCCTGGCACTCTGCCAGGTGCCCTCTTGAGGCAAGGTCTAGCCGGGCCAGCTAAGACCCCAACACTAGTTCATCAGCAACTTGTTTGGGTGGGTAGGGGTGTGTAACATGTCAGCTTCAGTGTAGATGTTGTTATAGCTATGAAAAGAAGGAACTGGAAATCTATGCTTAACTTTTCTCTGTCTTCAATCTCAAGTTAAAACATAGAGGTACCTGCTACAATACATAGTCTTCTGATCTCAGAATCCTAAGGTGACTCTAGATCCTTGCCTTCAGTTGACCTCTAGAAAGTTTATTTGGAAAGAAAAGTCACTCAGGAAAAGGGAAAAAATAGAAAAGCAATATAATTGTACATACACTTCTGGTCATATCATGGTTCATACCTTCTCTGGAAATTGACTTCCTGACTGAAGGCACAAAGGTAGGAGAATGAGGCAAACAGTGGGAAGGGACAATAGAACTCATTTGCCAGTAAATATAGTCTGTGTCATGTGTTAAGAACTTACTTTACGATAGACCTTTAAGTCAATACTTGATATATGCCACAATTTGGGGTGGTCTGAATTATTGCTCCTTTACTGACAGATGAGGAAATAGTGACAACAATGGCTTATATATATTGAGCACTTTTTAAAAACTGTTTTCTAACTGTATCTTATGTATTAACTTTTCAGACATCATTAACTAATTACTTGTTGCAGTAACCTGTTAGAGAGGTGTTATTATTACCTATAAAAATCAAGGTTAAAGGATGTATGAGTGTTAAGAGACAGATCAGGCATTTAAATATAGTCATCAAAGCCTGGTGTGGTGGTGCATGCTTGTAATCCTAGCATTTGGGAGGCTGAGACTGGAGGATCCAGGTTCGCAGCCAGCCTCAGCTGCTTAGTGAGGCCCTCCGCAACTTAGTGAGATCCTGTTTCAAAATAAAGGATAAAAAAAATAGGACTGGGGCTGTAGCTCGGAGGTAGAATGCCCCCAGGTTCTATCCCCAGTACTGCAAAAAAAAAAAAAAAAAAAAAAAAAGTCATCAAGCTATAAAATCCATGTTTGAGAAACTGAGATGCTCACAGATTATGTAAAATACACAAAATCATTCTTCTCGGTCTAGATTATGGACCTAGAATCCATATTATCTTTAATCATACATTTATATACTTAGCTGTTGATGTTTGTTTTGTTGTTCTGCTTGCAATACTATATACTATTATTCAAATAATAGTGGAGTCAGAAGAAAAAAATGAAATTAAGCAGTTTTTATATTATTCAATAGCAAAATTGGTTTAAATTTCTAACAATCCTAAATTTCTTAGAATCCTCTGTAGCCTTAGCAATTTTTCTCTTACTCTTTGACCAAAGGCAATAGACAGGAGCAGGCTAAAAAGTGGCTTTCTGGTCTTTCCCAGAGTTTTGTCTCAGCCAACTCAAAGCCCCTGTTTCTTGTGTGTTCAATGAAATCACCTTAAGCTAAAGTTTTGCTTTTCATGCAGTCCATTCTCACTGCCTGCTGTTCTCAGTTAAGTCCCTCAGGATGGAATGAACCCAATGGATTAGCAAAAGAGCAGATTAAGGGGCCCTGGCATGTCAGCAAGGGACAATACATATCACTTTTGCTTTCTGCAGGCCTAACTCCCCACAGAAAAAAATGAACAAGAGGAAAGGTGCCTACCTAAAGATGCTTTCTGAGCACTTTCATTTTAAGCCCCTTTTTAAAAACTGGCAAATCTAATTCAGATTATTCTTATCCAGTGACCCTAAACTGCTTTTCCAAAAATTCTCAATCTTAATTACCTGTCACCAAGCAATGCCACTGTACTAGAAATCCTGGCCAGAGGACATAGAAGCTGTGGCCAACACTCACATTGGTAACTCTCCAGCTCCTTTGTGGCAGTCTCTTGTCTTCTGTAAAAGGAAAATGCCTCAGCATTCGCAATGTAAAAGATGGCATAGTATGTCAAAGTTCCACATGTGATAGTGATTACATTCCACTTCTATGTGGTGTTTACTCAAGGTTAAAATTTTGCTAAATTAATTGAAATCATTGGATGTAGCATCATCCAAATGAAGCAAAGTCCTATGAGTCATATCTAATATAATTAATCAATTAAATATTAATATAGATTCTTTGGGGTAGTCTTTATTTTTATATTTTGCTCTAGCTTTCAAGGACATTAAGTAACTTACTTCAGGTTGTAATTGAAATGTTAACCAGTTGATCATGCAAGTAAAACAGGTTAATTATCAGGTGGTAGCTGAATAATTATATAGCAATTGGCATCTTAGATTACTGTTATAATTATTTTGGCCCTCTTCTCCAAAACACAGATTGTCCTTGATAATTACTTATGGATTCACTGAGCATTATTAAGAGGAGGCCTGTTAAAGGCTGAAAACTAATGGTAATTATAGCCCTAAAATCAAAAGAAACTTTAAAAAAAGGTCGCCATAGCTCCCCTCATATTTAGTGAGGCCTCTGCTTGGACATATTTTGTTTTATGCAGCATGTGGGAAGGCACTGAGAACATGCAGGGTGCTAAATTTATTATTTACATTTCAGTGGTCCCTATAGGAAAGAAGTAAGGAGGCAAGGTAGAAAAAGATATAAAGAGAGATAAAGGTAAGAAAAGAGATGAGTAAAGAAAGAGAGAAAGAAGCCGGGCGTGGTGGCGCACACTTGTAATCCCAGCATTCGGGAGGCTGAGACCGGAGGATCCGGGTTCGCGGCCAGCCTCAGCTACCTAGTGAGGCACTCCGCAACTTAGTGAGACCCTGTTTCAAAATAAAGAATAAAAAAATAGGGCTGGGGGTATAGCTCAGAGGTAGAATGCCCCTGAGTTCAATCCCCAGTACCGCAAAAAAAAAAAAAAAAAAA
>PVLC010036561.1:0-7500 GCA_004027655.1 Graphiurus murinus
AGGAGACAAAGAATGAGCTCAGGAGAGCTTGTCCATGTTAAGACCATTTGGGCTTCCACACTGAAAATCATAGAAGGAGCAAACTGGGGAGGGTGAGTGGGCTCTATAGCGCCTTCTCTTTCCCTATTTGTCCACTAAGTCTGGACAGTCCTCCAACTAACAGGTGGGGGAACTGGGCAATAGTTATCCCCCTCCTCCTCAATTCCAGATAACCTGCTGCTATGTTTATCCTTAGCAGGTTTGTTGGGAAGCAACATGTTGTAGAGGTCACTCAAACTGAAAGACAATTGGTAGGGCAGGCAGAAGGAAAGCCACTGAGTCATGGCACAGCCAAGTAATCACCCTTGGTATTTATTTGGCGCCTTTTTCCCTCTCTGAACATACTGCTTTTTAATCCCTTAGCCTGAGGCAGCCGGAAGGAGACAGAGGATCAAAGAATAGTAATCGTGTCCCTGGAGCCACACAGGGCTCAGTGTGAAAAAGAGGAACTTGGTGGCAAAGGCTCCATTTAGCCTGATGATCTCATGAGTCTACTGGGCACATTTTGGTGGCCGACAGTAGGTGGTAGGCGTGGGGTAAGGTGGTTAGTGTAGGAATAATTTTGATCCCCCTGGTTTCTGATTTTTAATCTCTTTTCTCTAGGAGTTCTGGCTCATTTTATTGATCCTTATGGGTAAGGTGTGCATGTGGGGGGGGAGTCAGAATTTCAGCAATGCTTCCATGTCTGGAGTCATAGCCTACCATTGACAGAATGGCAAGTGGCTCTGCTTCCAGAAGAAAATACCGCATCCAACACAAGTCCTTCCCATTCCCCATTCTACCCCTTCCTGCACTGGGCAGCTTCTAGGCAGTTGGGAGAAATGAAATACGCTATGGCTGTAGGGGAAGGGTAAAATGAACATTTTATTACATACAGTAGCATAAATGGGACAAGAATCAAATCAGAAGTGATGATCCTTATACCAATTCTCCAATGAACAGTTACTCAACAGAAATATCCCCCCCCCCTTTTTTTTAGCCCTGAATGAGAAATGGGATCTTGTATAGGTAAAAGCTGGAGTCCAGTCCATGGGGATGATGCCTAGTACATGTCAGTCTCAGTAAAAAAAGGTCTGAGGGCCAAAGCCATTCGGGAGGTATTTCCTGGGGTAGGGAGAGGTCCTTTTAGGTAGGTCCATCAGCAAATTTCTGGGTGTGGTATTGCATGCCTTGCCTATAACCCCAGTACTTGGGAGGCTGAGACAGGAGGATCAGAGGTTTCAGACTAGCCTCAGCAACTTAGGCCCTCAGCAACATAGTGAGAATATGTTTCAAAATAAAAAATAAAAAGGACTGGGGGTGTAGTTCAGAGGTAGAATGCTCCTGGGTTCAATCCTTAGAACCACCAGAAAGAAAAAATAAAAAAATAAAAAATAAAAAAGTCATAAATCTCTCAGGCCCACAAGGCAATAAAGGCCATGAAAGCAAAACCAGCGGCTACACAGCCCCACTTGGCCAGAGGGGCCTCAGGAGCAGCCAGCTCCCGGGGCAGAATTTCTAGGAAGGTGACATACAGGAATGTGCCAGCTGCTACACATTCTAATATAGCCTGGGCCAAGCCTTGCCCCCCTTCAGGGTCCCCGCTAGCCACGGTCAGCCCCAGGGCTAGGCCCAAGGGGGACATGAGAGCTAACAGCAGTATGGAGAACACGGCCCATCGTGACTCAGTGCCTATCTTCACCAGCCGCAGTCCTACACCAAATACTACGAGCCCCTTGTGAGCCAGGACAGCAAGACAGAGCTGTATGGTAGCTGCTATGGTTGGCTGTAGCCCCACAGCTAGACCTTCAAACACCGAGTGAAAGGAGAGCGACAGCAAGAGGACAAGGGCTCGAAGGGGACCCTGTGAGGGGGAAGGTAGAGCTTCGTGGCTGTGGAAACCAAACATCTCAATCCCACCCCATTCAGCCTCCTGCACTGTTGATTCTGCAGCAGTCCCAGGACAGCACTGCAGTGCCAGCGACTCCAAAAGGAAGACAAAGAAAAAGCCCAGGGAGATGATGAGCTCTCCATAGGGATACTCCACCTAGGGGCAGAAAGAGAGGCCGTGAGACAGGAAGGGAAGGGAAGGGAAGGAAGGAGAGGCGGTGCACACAAGGGACATGGGATTGAAGGACTGAAGAGAATGGGGGCATTTCATGGAGTAGAAAACAGGAGTAGAAGCAGGCAGGCAAGAGCAACAATGCCAGAGGGACGAAGGGACACAGTGCCAACAGAGTCAGAAATATGGGAAAATAATATGAAGCATGTCAGCAGGTCCAGGGATAAGGTGGAAAGAGTAAAGCAAGAGCTTTTTCCCGTGTTCCACAAGAGGATTGGGGGTGGCTCCTCCTTTCCCTCTGTACTGTCAGCTGGGGAGCAGGAGGGATTCCTGGTATTCCTCACATATTCTACTCTAAAGGGTTTGGGTATGAAAGGAATCTCTGGTTCTCCTCACTCTACAGATAGGGGCTGGGGCTTGTAGATAACTTACACCAGCTGAATCAGCATCACTGGAAGAATTTCCCTTACTTTCTGTCCTGTTCTAGGGAGAGAGAAGGTGGAGTTAGATGGGGGAAGATGCAGTTCAGCTTCTCGTGCTGTCCCTTCAGCATACTGCTTTCCTTAAAGCCCAGTCTGACCCAGTTTCATCATGCTACAGGACACGAGAGCTGTCATCTTCCCTGTTGTCCCACCCTGTCCTTGCCTCATCGCCATCCCCCCTTTCTTTCCTTGGTTCTGTTTATCATCTGGCCTCACAGCCCTGCAGCTTGGCATTCTGCGGCTCACCTGCACCACCAGCTTCTGGATCTCTGATTCAATTCCCTCCAGGGCTTCAGCAGTCATGTGCATGAGCCCTGCTCCCAGGAAAACACCTGCAGAAATGCAGCCCAGGAGGCTGAGCACCCGGCGTTGACGACCTAAGAAAAAAGAAGTTTTAGCCAGGCATGGTGGTGCATGCCTGTAATCCTAGTCTAACTTGGGAGGCTGAGTCAGGAGGATTGAAGGTTCCAAGCCAGCCTCAGCAACCTAGCCAGGTTCTCAGCAATTTAGCGAGACCCTGTTTTCAAATAAAAAAATAATAAAATTAGAGCTGGGGGTATAGCTTGAAGATAGAATGCGCCTGAGTTCAATCTCTAGCACCACACATTCAGACACACAAAACAAATAAGTTTTAATCCAGTGGGCAGTGAGGAGATAAACAAAGGGAACTGACGAGCGACACATAGCACCGATGTGCTGAGCTTGGGCTTGGTGGGAGAATCGGGTTAAGGAGTCAGGATTGAGTTCAGGTAAGACTCAGGTTAAGAGACAAAATTGGGGTAGGGCCATACCTGTAGCTACCTTGATCTGGAACCATTTGAAGCAGATGGGAATAAGGCCACAGCCGAGAGTGAGAACCAGCAGGGCAGCCAGGCAGCCAATTTTCACTCCCAATAATGACTCCATCTCTGGGGTGCAAGATAAGCAGAGGCCTCAGGATGAGAAATGGAGCAGGAATGTGAGCCCAAGTGGTCAGAGCTGGACAGCCTCCACTCCCATGGGCTCCAGGAGGCTGTTGGTATTCGGGTGGTCAGAGCTGGAATGTCTCCACTCCCGAAGGCTTCAGGAGACTGCTGGTATGCTCAGGTTCCGGGTTGTCTCTGCCTGTGCAGCACTGCCTAGCTGACAGGGCCCTGCCCCAGCTACCTGCCCTCCCTCCATGTGAGGCCCCTCCCCTAGCTCACGCCTTCTTGTGCTTCCAAACCAGAAACTCCAGACTCCTGGCCAGGCACGGTTCAGTGCTGTCTTCTTTTCAATACCATGACTAATCCAAGAGCTCTGGACAATGTCAGTTCATCCCCAGGGTTGAGCTAAATAAACCAAAATGGAACAATCTATGGTAGCTACTTTCTCCCTATTTTGTGTTGGGGACAATCTGGTCCTGCCTCATTCAGGACATTTGATCTAAGCCTTCCATACTCTCTCCACCCCAAGTTTTCTAGGTTGCTACGCTGATACCTGAACCCAAAGCTTTCAGAGGGGATTTGGGGCCACCTGAGGGTAAAGAGGTGGGGCTAAGAGGTGGTGGTGCTGCTGCTCTGTGGGAACTAGTAGGTCAAGGGGACTCCCCTTTCCTGTAACTCCTGAAAAATAGCTCGAGGCATGGAAATGTCTAGTGGGGAGTGGAGCTTGCTAGTATTACGACACTGATACTGTCACAACTTCTGACTGTGCCCGTTTCTGTAACCGAGCCCCCATAACAAAATTAATTTTTCTCTTGTAAGAGGATAGGACCATTCTCCCTCCCTAGTTAAGTTTAAAAAAAAAAAAAAGGCAGAGCACATTATTTCCTCTGGTCAAAGTGACCTGTGTTAGTGCTGTATTGCTATAAGCATAAATTGCTAACCTTGTTACTTTTGTCACATAAGGCAGTTTACAAGCTGGATGTGTAGATTGCTCAATGTTCCACCCAGATGTCCTCTAGTGTCAGCAAGTTGGAAAAGCCTTTTTATCAAAATTTGTGAAACAACCAGATTCCCCCCTGGACCCCCACTTCTGTGCCTTTTTCTCTTATGTAATCCATAATCTTGCTTTCTGGGGTGAGGCAGATTTGGAGCTAGTCCCCAGCCTTTTCAGTGGGCACCTTCTCCATTAAACTTCCTCTGCTTCAAGCACCAGTGTCCAGTGATTAGCTGCTGTGTATCCAGCATAGTCTGATTTTGTGCCTTAGTAATATTTCCTGATATGAACAGTAAGGACTTTTTTTTGGTATGTGTGCTGCTGGGGATTGAACCCAGGAGCACTCTACCTCCAAGCTACACTCCCAGCCCTATTTTATTTTTTATTTGGATCAAGGTATTGTTAGGTTGCTGAGGCTGTCCTTGAATCTGCCATCCTCCTGTCTCAGTCTCCCAAGTACTGGGATTACAGGCTTGCATACCACATCTACCTGAGGGCTTTTTTGTTTTTTGGTGTTTTTTTTTGGTACTAGGTATAGAACCTAAGGGCTAGCTACTTCCAAGCTATACCTCCAGCTGTTTTTATTTTGAATTGGGGTCTTGCTGAGGCTGGCCTCAAATCTGTGATCCTCCCACCTCAGTCTCCCAAGCCAACTTTGAGTTTTAAGATAAAGAAAATTGCTCTACACCAGGCATGGTGGCACAAGTTTGTAATCCCAGTAACTTGGGAAGCCAAGACAGGAGGATCACAGGTTTTTGGCCAGCCTCAGCTAGTGAGGCCCTCCGCAATTTAGTGAAAATAAAGAATCTAGTCAAAGAATAAAAAATAGAGCTGGGTGTGGTGGTGTACGCTTGTAATCCTAGTACTTGGGAGGCTGAAACTGGAGGATCCAGGTTCTCGGCCAGTCTCAGCTACTTAGTGAGGCCCTCTGCAACTTAGTGAAAACCCTGTTTCAAAATAAAGAATAAAAAATAGAGCTAAGGGTATAGCTCAGAGGTAGAATGCTTCTGGGTTCAATTCCCAGTACCGGAAAAAAAAAAAAAAAAAATTGCTCTAGCCATAAAATAGGAAGGCCTAGGGAAGAACAGAATGGACTGAATACATAGAAAGATTCTGACCTGGCTGGGCGTGGTTGTGCACCCTTGTAATCCCAGTACTTGGGAGGCTGAGACAGGAGGATCGCAGGTTCAAAGCCAGTCTTGGCAACTTAGCAAGGTTCTCAGCAACCTAGTGAAATCCTATTTCTAAATAAGAAATAAAATAGGGCTAGGGTGTAGCTTGGAGGTAAAATGCCTCTTGGTTCAATCCCTAGTACCAAAGAAGGAAAAAAAAAAGATTTTGACATTATAGGTGTAGAGATGGAAGATTTGGTCCCAATAAGGATCAATCTTGAGGAAAATGTATGGGGAAACTCCATGACCCTGGCAAGGATGGAAGGGAAAGAGGTTAAAAAAGAAGAAAAAAAAAAAAAAAAAAAAGCGGTTATTTAGCTGTTGGTTTCCTTATTCAGGAGGCCCATGCTACAACCCTGAGACTTGTTGAGCCAGTTTTCAAAAGAGTTGGAAGTGGCTTTCTCCATCACCCCAGATTATCTTCCTAGCAAGTTCTAGACTCCAGTAGAAGCAGCAGTGTTCTCATGGGAGAAGGTTAGCTGCAGATTTGCGTGGAGAGCTTGGCACTAAAATTTTTGTCATTCTCTTCATTACAGGGTAGGCTAGGACAAAGAACCCCTATATTTTTTAGAAATCACAAAATCCACTTCCATTCTTTAAAAATTTATTATCATTATTAAAACATCAAATAAATACAGACATACAGGTGTACCAGCACTCAGTTCCTGGATACTAGGTAGCTTCAGCTGTGGCAGCTATGATGGAAGAACATATTGTTTCACATCCTTGTCAGCTCTCAGAGGGATCTTGAGCAGGGAATGGAAGAGATTCAGATGGAGTGATCACAGGTAAAAGATCTCCCCAGGAACTGGCACGAGCACATCGATACAAATCCCTATGGGATGAAAAGGGATGTCAGTGTGGGCTGCAGGTTTTCTGCCACATTCCACCAATTCTGGTCACATCTCCCATACCTGCCATGCCGGCGGGCTGTGACAATAGCATGCTGCATATGCCCATCTGGACAGCACAGGTGACAATGCACATGGCGGGGCCGTTTGAGGACAGGCTGAGTGATACGGGGCCAGCGATTAGCCTCCTCTGGGGACCCCCGGGCAAGGATCACCATAGAGAACTTTTCTTCCTTTGGCTGCTTGTTCTAAAATAAGAATATAGGACTGTTTAGAGGAAAAAGATATGGGGAAGAAATTTAGTCCCCTCCCCCCAACATTCCAGAAGTCTTTTTTCATATTCCATAAATCCTATTGAGCTGGATGTGGTGACGCACACCTGTAATCCCAGTTCTTGGGAGGCTAAGACAAGAGGATCATAGTTTGAGGCCAGCATCAACAACTTAGTGAGACCCTGTTTCAAAATAAAAAAAAAAGGGCTAAGGTATAGCTCAGAGGTCAAATGCCCCTAGGTTCAATCCCTAGTAGCAGAGGGGGGAAAAAAAAAAAAAAAAAATCAAGCTAGGCACAGTGGTGCACACCTATAACCCAGGACTTGGAAGACTAAAACAGGAGGATTGCAGGTTCACGGCCAGCCTTGGCAACTTAGTGAGACCCTGTTTCAAAATAAAAAATAAAATAGGGCTGGAAGTATAGCTTACTGGTAGAATGTCCCTGGGTTCAATCCCTAGTACAAAGAAAAAAACCAAATCATATACCTGCAGGCTCTAAAATCTCCCACCTATTCTATGAATTCTCCAACTCTTCCCATTTGTAATCTTTTCCTTCCTGCTTTCCAAGGTTATTTTCTCCCTCTTGCAATATTCCCAGGATACATACCCATTTGAAGGGGATGGGATGGTAAGCCTGGGAGAAGCTACAGGCCAGGGGCTTAGAGGCTGCCAGCTGAGGACAAGCATGCTCATGAGGACACTATGAATACACATAAAGACATGTGATAAGACAAAAAGGCCATC
>PVLC010036561.1:12500-15737 GCA_004027655.1 Graphiurus murinus
CAAACCTGTGATCCTCCTGTCTCAGCCTCCCAAGTCCTGGGATTAGAGGTGTGGTCATGCTCAGCTAAGAGAATCTCTTTTAAAATACACACACTGTCAAGAATCCCCATTCCAGAAGGGATTCTGGAGTAAGGGAGCTGATGATAAAGGATTCAGGTTTGAAAGTGACAGGCTTTTACCTCATGGAATGCCCTGGAGACTGCTGCAAAGGCACCATCTAGTCTCGCTGCCATATACACCAGGCTCAGTTCCTCGTTGTAGCTGTCACAAAAAGCAGAGTCATACTCACTGGCAAATAATCTTGATTCTATAATTACCCTCTAGATTTTTAGGAAAAGAGATCTCTGGAAAGGGCTCTTCCAACTCAGCCCTTTCACTCCCCAATATAACACTAAATTGATTGTGTAATTGTACCCCCCCCCAACCCATGCTCTTTCTCAAGTCCAGTGTTTCTTTCTTTTACATCCTTACTAGGCCTCCTTACCTCAGTTCTTGCCAATGGTAGGTTGTTTTGCGCAAGGCACGTAACACTGCTCCATGGAGTTTCTCTTCTGTCAGAGATGAGTCTGGGGTGAGAACAAGGACTGGAAGTGAGGACCTAGGGAGAATAGGGATCAGATCCAATATTTGAATATACTGCCCACTCAATCCTCCTTCATTCCCATCTGAGAAAAGTCTCAAAGCTCAAGAGAAGTCAAACCTACAGAAAAACTCCAGGTAAAAGTAATCATAACAACTACCCTCACCAGAGCATATCAGATAGTACCCTTCTTCCTAAAAGCAGTTTATTCAATTTAAACAACCTTATTAACACAAATTTTGTCTTATACCAAGTGTGATAAAAAATGTAAGGGATAGGATAAGGTAGATATTTAGTAAACTTCCTCACTTTTCCAAAATTTAAGACTGTGGTACCTCCAATGTTCCTGGGGCAGGGGTGGGGGTGGGGAAGGAGGCTGTGTTCAGTTCCATACTATTTACCAAGAATCTACTGAATACCTACTCTGAGCCAGGGGAAGTGCAGGGGCTACAAGAACAACAAAAGGCAGGTCTGCAATACAAAGGAACTCACAATCATGAAAATACTGATGAATTACACCCATTCTCCTATTCCAAAAGGTTTCAGTACTAGACAGGGGGCCATGGACTTTATTTCACCTGAATAAAAAAAGTAGAAGGTCCTAATCCAATGGACTTGTAGGGTAAAACAAAACAAAACAAAAAAAAACAACTCCCCAAAGATCTAAATCTCTCTCTTTTTATTTTTACCCAAACTTAAAGGGTAAACTGGACTAATCTACCTTCTAAGAGGCATACTGTAACAATTGCTTTCAGGACAAAGTCAAATAAACTCGGTATCTGTCGGAGAAACTAAAATTGTTCCTTGCTCTTCATTTCCCACTGCTATTTTAACTTCGCTTACTCTTTAATCATTCTTAAACCCTACCTGGGTTTTCCAGGAATTTTTTCTCAAGATGGACAGCCCGTTTTTGCAACTCCTCTTGCTCTACAGGCAAATGTCGGCTCCAAAGGTAATTGGTCAGTGCTTGCACCTGCTTCTCTACATTAGACATTGCGCTCTCTGTGGGCCAAAGATGAAAAAGGGATTTTTCATCTTTGTGCATCTAGTGTGCAGACCCCTTTCTTTTCCGGCCTGCTTCTCCACGGTTACTCACCAAACAACAGTAACTGTGCGGCCTTAATCAGTGCTGGCGGCAGCCGCACGTGCGGAAGTTGCAGAACGCCAGGGTGCTGGCGATGGGGCTTCTTCCCCAGAAAATCGGTCGTGTTATCTACCTGGGTCGCGCCACGTACGAGGGCGGCGAGGCCCTGCAGGACAGGAAAGAAAAGCTGACTGCCAGGCAGAAAGGAAACGACAGGTGCGTGCTGACGGGAGTGCTGCCTACGGCGTTCCTCTTCCGCGCCAAGCTGTCTCTGGAAACTCAGAGGAAGTAGGCACTTACCCGGGACTGGGGAGCTACCCGAAGGCTGCGGTGCCATCTGCCTAAAGTCAATAGGAACGTCAGCCCCCTCGCGGTCGCCATGGCTCCGGAAGCAAACCGGAAGCGGAACTGTGGGTGCCAGTGACCCTCAGTCCCAACCACGCGGCGAGCATTCTCCTAGGAACTTCGCGCGATGGTGTTAGCCAATGAGAAGAGCGAGTACTTGCTAGCGGCCAATGAACAATCGATATGTAAATCTCCTTGAGGCGGAAACCGTACGTGGGCGGGACTTGGGCTGCAGTTCCTTCGCTGTGCTGGGATTTGTCTCCAGGGCCAGAAATCCAGGGGGCGGGGCGGGGCGGCGGTGGCGGGCCCTCGACTGGAGAAGACTGTTCCGGGATATATCTACAAGTACACACACACAAACAATCATATATATATTTGAACCTAGGAGTTTCTACCTCCGAGTTGTAGCCCCATCTCTTTTAATTTTTTATTTCGAATGAGGGTTTCACCAAGTCTTGCTAAATTGGTGAGGCTGGCCTTGAACCTGGGACCTTCCTATCTCAGCCTCCCAAGTCCTGGGCTTACTGGCCTGCACCACCATACCTGGTTTACTTCTGGATGTACCTGTGTTCTTTGCTTTTCTCCCTGGAGAATTCTGAGACTTGGGTTGTTTCTCTGTGTGAAAAAGAGAGAATGTAGTAACCAAAAGATGTGATAACAAAAATCTGATTTAGGTAACCAAACATAACAGGAATTAATTATTAGTCAATATTTGCATAATTATTAAACATAGGCTTAATTTTTTATGGTTGTTAATATTTTTAATTTAAATTTTTTTGTGTGTGTGGTACTAGGGATTGAACCCAGAGGCATTCTACTTTCGAGCTACACCTCCAGTCGGATTTTATTTCTTATTTGGAAACAGGGTCTTGCTAGGTTGATGCAAATCTCAGTACCTGCCGAGGCTGTCCTTGAAGCTGTGATCCTCCTGTCTCAGCCTTCCAAGACAGGGATTACAGGCATGTGCTACCACACCCAGCTAATATTTTTTATTTTTAATATGCTTTTATTGCATTATAGCCTTACAACATAAGTTAATATTTTTAAATCAAGCTGATCTTTTTAATAAGCAATACTGAGAACATCCGTGTGCCAGATACTGTTCCAAAGAACTTTTACATAATACTACCTCATTAAGTTCCCCTAATCTTGTGAAACAGGCTCTGTTGTTAACTCCATTTTGCAGTCAAAGAAAATGAGGCTTCTGAAGGTTAATGGTGTTCAAGAT
>PVLC010036562.1:0-15734 GCA_004027655.1 Graphiurus murinus
TATGTATGCTATAGATATAAAATGGATTGGAGGAAATATTGGACTTTAACATTTCGCTGTAGAGTGCGTATTCCAGATAAACATAAAAGACACTTAGGCATTCAAATATATGGCTGGAAAAAGTAGAGTCAGTAAAAGAATGCGATTTGGGAGCTCATTTACTAGGGGAAAAATAGGGACATGTCTCATACTATGTCTCATCCTATAATTCTGCTGGATTTGTCCTCGTTTAATGGGAGAAAAATATATGCCTTGTGTTTCTTAAAGTGCCATTAATTTAGGGGTGTGTATTTAAAAGCAAGGAAGGCTCTCCAGTGCTGGTAGCCACCAACTCTGGAAGTGAGAAATCGTGGTTAATGGCCTCAGGACACCAATCACAGCAAACGCCCCTCTGGGCACACACAGATGTACACACCCACAGCCACTGGCCACAACTATTTGCTAAGCGCTTTGGCCCTTTACCTTCTCAACTCCTCGGCTTTGTCTGTGGGTTTCTTTTTTCCTCCTTCTCTTCCTTCCAGCCAGCTCTGTGTGGAATGAGGAATTCCCATCTCTCCCACTTGACATTCCGATGAGCCTGCCTTCCCCTCCTCCTTCTTCTCCAGGAGGAGAATTGGACCATAACTCATTGTGGAGTCGGTGGTGATTGCCTCTAAATTGGCCAAGGGGGACGCAGGCAGATTTTGAGAAATAAAAGACCTCTCTTTGCCATGGCCCAAGAGGAGGAGATGAGCGCACAGTTTGACTGATAATCAAGGCAGCGAGTTTGCAAAAGCACAGGAAGTATCAGTGACCATGATTTCAATGCTGTCCTAATTTTTTCCTATTTAATACAAAAATATTTTGAATAGACTTCTACTGGTGCATTGCAGGCTCACATTGCAATTTAGTTCAGAGATAGGGACATACATGCACATGGCTATTTAAAGCTTGGGTTTTTTTTGTTTTTGTTTTTGTGTTTTTCCAGTCTGAACAATCTCATGTCAAGATGCATTTAATGGAGTTAGGGTAAAACAAATGTAGTATTCCACCACCAGCAGCATCATTAAAATCCTGGGGTTGGGAGTGACCAGACATTGTGCTACTCAGCCTTGTGCATGGTGGAGCAGGACCTGGGGCTTCCTCAAAGGCCCGACCCTTTAAATGCCAGACTCTTGATTGACATCAGCTATCCCCATGAGGGTTGTTCTCTCTCCGTCTAATTCCATCTTTTGATCCACTTGCAGGGGAACTTTGTGGCCTGCATGACAGCTATTCTGCGACAAATGGAAGATTACCATTATGCCCACCTGATCAAGACGTTTGGGAAAATGAGGACTGACGTCGTGGTGAGTATTCCTTCAACAGTTTCACGTCCCTGTCCTTGGGGCTGGTATTGTTAACAAAATCTCAGGTCAATATTTCCACGTTAGACCTTTGTGCATGAGAACGTATCTCTAAGAAGTTGACTTAGAACCAAAGCCTTATTCCTGGGAAGAGCAGGGTCCTGAGATTTAGTGTTGAGTCTGGCGCAGACCTGGAGAATGACTCAGGGGCTGAGCCCAGGGAAAACTCTGATCTTTTCTGGTCACAGTGTCCTCTCTTGAGCTTTGGGATCATTAACAATTGGGGACGTTACCTTGGACAGTGGGTCATTAACTTCTGTCGTTTACTGGTAACTTTCCACTTCAGAAGGCTGCCAAGCTTTCCGGTCTTCAGCTCTATTCTATTATTAATTAGCTCTAATCATGGGTGCTCATCAGCATTTCTCCTAATAATTCTCTAGTCATCTTCAGTAAAACTACCATACAATGTAATTAAGAAGAACATAATACAGGGAAATTTATCACTTAGGAGCCACCTCCCTAGTGAACTGAAATTAAACCGCCATATGGCTGACACCCTCTGCAAAGCTGCAGCCAACCCTGATGTCATGTGGACGTGAACTGAGCGCATCTGTAAGGACCCACAGGTCCCTGTGGAGCACCCATGGGTTCCTAAGGGCTATCACAAACGCTGCTGGTGTCTCCAGAACACAGTTTCTTGTGTTTCACAGCTATCTTATTAAGGAATGGAAAGAACAGAATGATTTTTGTTATTTTTTTTTTCAAAAGATTCTTTCTAAAACAAATTTTTCTTATTGTTGCCACAATGGATGTATGGATGTATGAATGGATGGATGAAAGGAGAGATAGATGAGTGGTAGATCGATCGATAGATAAAAATCAAAGAAGAGCAAAAATGAATACCTCAAAATCATAGCAACTTTCCTTAAAACAAATAAATCAGGGTACATGAAAGTATGCATGTGTGTGTCTGTGTGTTTTTTTTAAATATTCATGAACATTTTACAATAAAGGCATACATACATTTGTATAATATAATACACATTATATCCTACGATTTATTAGAAACCCTGGCATATTGAAATCAGACTTTATATTTACAACATTTAGTGCCACGATCTGATGTCCCTATGCCCTGCTTTGATCAGTAGAAAGGTCATAGCCTGAAACTGTAGGAATGATTCTAGAGGTAACATTCCAGGCTAAATAATCAAAGTTTCTAGAATGAGAAGAATGACCCATCCTGGAAAATGATGAGTCCAGTTAATCATTTGTGCATTATCAAACAGTCAAAACCCACACAGGCAAACTGTTAAAAACATTGGATCTGAGCTATTAAGTGGTCCCACTGATATCAGTGTATTGTGAAAGGTAATTATGCAACATGGTATTTAAAATTTACTGTAATTTGATGAATTCTAAGTATATGCCCTCTCTCATTGCTCAGAGCAGAGAATCAGATATTTACTCCCTGTTGTGGTCCCTAATTTCCCAAGAGATTTTTTTTTTTCCCTTAGACACAGCAGTTCGGAAAATCAATTACTTGCAGACAATTTGATTTCCGTTATGAAATGGCATTTGTGATTTGGATATCTCACATTCATACTGCAAGGATGGTAAACCTTTTTTATTGTTGCTAATCCATCAGAAACTTTGTAAAATATGCCCCTACCCATTAACCATCCAGAGTATTTGACTGTTTTTTTCTGTCCTTGTGACAACGATTGGAAAACAAACGATCCTTTTGTGTAAAAGAATTGCAGGTTAATTAGCATGCCAATATAAAAATAAGGTCAGCCATGTTTTTGAGACCTGCTTCCTTCTTACAAGCTCGACTTCATTTAGGGTCACACATTTAGCCCTTCCTGGTTGGACCAGCCATTCCCATACAAAATGGCAGTCAAAATCAACACCAAAGTTGCGTGCCACAGAGCCCTTGCTTTTGCAAGTGGCCCTCTGTTCCCAAGGTAGTGAGAGAGGAGAACATGCGGGAACAGATGCACCCAGAGATGAAAGGGAATGGACATGTCTCACTCCACCCCCCTTGAAGCAGAGGTACTCCTGTCCCCTGGGCATTTGAGCCACCAGCTCATTCCAGACCTCTGTAGTTGGGACGCTGATCTGCGCTACAGTGACTACTGCTCTCATGCATCCAAATGCATCCAAGCCTCAGCACCAGGAATGAGGCAGAGTCTGCACAGAGCCTCCGCCATGGTCAGGCGCAAGGGAGAAGGAGGACTCTGGACTCTTCATGGGAGACTGTTGGCACCCACCACAGACCCACTCTTCAGCAGCTCTGGGAAAGCACCATGCTTCGTTGCACTACCACCCGGAACTCTTCCGTGACCCTGGCCAGCATGGAGGTTTCTCCCCCACACACACGGATGTTTCTCCCACACTTCCCGATTCTCTGATGCCAGCCAGGAGTTCTACAGTTTGGTTCCATTCCCACACTGTCCACCTGAGTTAAAGTCAGATCCCACAGGTTACTGGTCTCACTCCAAGTCCTATTACAAGTCCAGGCCCTCATAATTCTAACCAAACAGCTGTTAATCCAGGGTCCCTATGACCTCCTTAGAGCCCACAATTTTCTCCAGTGGCACGCAGAACTCAGGGACACGCTTGGCTCATGTGCACTGGCTTATTATAAAGGATGCCTTGATATTATATATCAGGACACTAAAAGGGAAGACTTGCAGGGAAGGAGGTATGGAGGGGAGGGTGTGCAACATCTGTGTCCTCTCCTGGCCACTAGCCTCCAGCTCCCCCACCTGGTCAGCAGCCCGGAGGCTCATTAAATCGCATCCGAGAGTTCCACTAGCGTGATCTTCAGCCTCCTCCTCAGTTGGCGGTGCTAGGTGGGGCTGAAAGTTCCAGCCCTACACCTCTTTGACATAAACTCAGGTGTGTGTGATCAAAAGGGGCTCATCATGACTGTCGTGACATAGAGTGGCACTCCGGTCACTCGAGAAATTCTCAGGACGTGTCGGTACTTTGTTCTAGGAACCTGGGCAGATACTGAATACATCTCTTAATATTATACTGCAGTGGCCTTGAGTAAACCTCTGTCCAGGGACCACTTGGAGGGCAAGGTATCGGAGACAGACAGTTCCCATACAGGCTGAACAGCCACAGCTAAGGAGCTGGGGCAGCTTGGCAGAACCCTGAGTGTAGCAGGCCTTCCCTCCTCCATCATGGGCCTCAGGAGCTGGCCCCAGAATCCCGTGGTCTCCCCCCGCCCTGTACCACTCAGAGGTTACCTGGAGGAGCAGAGGCAGGCCCCTGAGCCCAAGTAAACTCCAAGCCCTCTTCCTGGAGTCCTTTCCCACCTTGTTGGATCTTAAGTCTCTCACTTTTGAGAATCCCTCCCCCTTTTTAATACTTTTGCTGGTGCAATGTAGTTAGACATCGGAGTGGGATTCTAAGCGGTACAAACATACAAGCACACAGTAATTCTCTCTGAATACCCTGCTCTGCCTTTGTCCCTCCCCAGGCGTGTCAGTGAGATTGGTAGCGGAGCCTTCTTGTATGGATAGAACCTTAGTTGAACTGTTTTCTTCCTCAGTCCTCATTTTCCTCCTCTCCAACTCCCTCCTCCTCTAGTCCCCTTCCCCTCTTCTCCTGGTCTTTCTCCTTATTTATCTGAAGTCCATTTTCTTTCCTATTTTCTCCCTAGCTTCCACATGTGAGAGGAAACATAAGACCCTTGGCTTTCTGAGACCGGTTCATCTCATTTAGCATGACATTCTCTAGTTCCATCCATTTTTCTGCAAATGACATGATTTTTATTCTTTATGGCTGAGTACAATTCTATTGTGTGTATATATATATACCACACTTTCCTTAGCCATTTGGTTCCATAATTTATGTCAATATAGTATTCTAACTTAATTCTTTTGGAAAGATACCAAGGACTGGTATGGTGGGGTCAATTGGTTAAGTGGTCCATCACTGTCTTTTGAGGAAATTTCGTGCTGATCCTGGGAACCCCTTTCTGACGCCAGTCTTGGTCTCACTGTGTGGATATAGCCCCTTGCCTTTATAGTGTTTCACGTTGTTCCAGGTAACCATCTGCCCAGCCTGGGCTGCTGGAGGGCGGTGTCCTACCGTAGGAAGTGGTGAGGGAGGGTGCGCCTGGGAACTGGGCAGCCAGAGTGGTAGCAAGGCGAGTATTCCTGCCTACCAAGTGTTCTGTTATGAAGGCATGGCACGTCCTAAGAGGCCTCGAGTTCCAGGTGAAACAGCCACCAAGGGTGATGTGCTGGTGAAGTGGGACACGTGGGAGAGGAGCCAGGCTTCGATGTCTGCTCCTTTATTCCTTGGGACAGTTCTTTGTCAGTGCAGCACCACACAGACTCTCTGCACCGCGCCTTGTATCCAACGCATGCCCAATCCTCCTGCATTCATTGGCTCAGCTGCTGTTTCTTGATGATGGGCCTTGTGGCAGGGCACAGAGGGGAACTGTCACAGGCGTGGCTGTGGCCTGACCTGATTGATGGTCGCACAGCTTGGTGGTCTAGCGTAGAATTTCACAGTGAATCAGAAACCTTCCAATGAACCAAATTCATCTCTGCTCTGACAGAATGGTTTTGTCCAGTAGGCAGGCTGGACAGGATTATGTCAGTGGCCAGTTGCCTCTGTGCAGCAGGGACAGCGGTGGGAGGTCACACGCTGGAGGCAGAGGGGACAATGCTGGCCTAGTGCTAGGGCCAGAGGACTCCACAGAGCCACTCTGAGATGGGTTAGGATGACCAGCCACGAGGAGCCCCTCCTCGCCCCTGCAAAGAAGTTTCATCTTCCTCATTTGCTTGTTTATTTATTTATTTCATAGCTGCTTCCCACTTATTTTTTCAAAATTATTGTTTAAAACATTTATTTTGGAGAATGGTCTCCTGAGATCGGCGCAGAGTGCCTGGCACCTGTAAGAGCCCGGGGCTCTTGCCCTCCCTCCACCTGGTTTCTGCCGACAGTAACATCTTATGGGGCCGTAGTACAACATCGAAACAAGGACATTGACAGTAACACCATCCCTGACCTTATTCAGATTTCTCCAGCAATGCTTGTATGCGTTGCCCTATTTATTGTGAAAATCTTCAAACATCCCGACACGTCGAAAGGACGATGCAGTGGGAAAGGCCAGCCCATCACGCGTCCTACAGCTGCGAGCCCTTGGGCAGGAGTGCTTTGTGTGCCTCTGCCTGTCTGTCTACACAGCCAGTCCTTTAAGGAATGGAGAGCCGTGGGGATGCGGCTCCCTCTGGGGCTCAGCGAACTTCCCTGAGAAGGAGCGCACCCTGCAGTGGTCTCCCTGCTCCTCAGGAAGAGGCAAGCGCCCTCCTGCCCTAGCGGACTCAGAGGCGCTCCCTGCTTCCCGTGTGTGTCTTTATAGGGGTGCCCTCAGGTTAGGGTGCAGTCTAGATTTATCTCAGGTTTTTTCCTTTTGTACTGGGAATTGAATCTTGGAGCACTCTACCTCTGAGCCCTGAGCCACACCCCCAGCCCCTTGATGGTGGTACTGGAAATTAAACCCAGGTGTGTTCTGCCTCCAAGCCACACACACCCTCAGCCCTTTTTTTTATTTTTTGATTTTGAAACCGAGTCTTACTACCTTGCTGAGAGCTTGCTACATTGCTGAGGCTGGCCTCAAACCTGCGATCCTCCTTTCTCAGCCATCCAAATACTGGGAAGACAAGTTGCATTACCATGCCTGGGTCCCCAGCACTATTTTTGAAACAGGGTCTTGCTAAATTGCTGAGGCTGGCCTCGAACCTGCAGTCCTCCTGTCTCAGCCTCCCAAGTACTGGGAGGACTGTGTCACTATACCTGGCTTAGATTTATCTGTTGACTGTTTGCTGTGTCTCTTTAATCTCTTTTTCTACAATATACCATCGCCTTTTTTTTTCTTCTGTTAAACATTGCTTTATATTTTTTATTTTTATTTTTTAAGACACCATGCCAGAGATTGGTACACTGTCTCCCTTCTTGGATATTTTGAGATCTGACTTGCAATACCTTTCCACCAGCTTCTCTATCCTCCGCTGCCCTGTTCCCATCCGTCCCCAAAACAGGAAACTCGGCTGAAATAGGGGCCGAGCATTTTGGCAGGAGTGTTTCCAAGCTGGTGTGGAGTGCTTCCTGCTGCGTCCCGTCAGGAGCCTGGGCACAGCTCGCTGACCCACACAGATGATGCTGCTGGACTGCTTGGTGACTGACGGATGACCCCACTGCAGAGATGCACACCTCCCATTGTAATTATCAAGTAATCTCTTGGATGAAACTGATGTCTCTCAAGAGTTGACAGATCCCCCATCCCAACAGCCCTCCATTCCATGGGTGGAAAACCTGTTGACAGGTCTTGTCTGTCACTGTTACGCCTTGGTTAGAACAGCATGGACATTTCCTAATTCTTAACATCAAGACACTTCATCTTGATGCATTGGAAAGAGCATTGGGAAGCCTTTGCAGATGTGAATTTGCTGCAAGATTGGGAGAATGTTGGTGCCCTGATCAGCTTTATAGTATCTTGCTTTGCAGTTGAAAACTTAAGTCTGAGCTGGGCATCATGGTGCACGCCTGTAATGTCAATACTTGGGAGGCTGAGACAGAAGGATTGCAGGTTCCATACCAGTCTCAGCAACACCAATGAGACCCTCAGCAACTTAGCGAGATCTTAATTCAAAGTAAAAATAAATGGGGTGGGGGGCACCAAGTGCTGTGTGCATGTTTATCAATGTGAACATGGTTTACATTATGGTGTGAGCTGATAATGCACCAATAGAAGCACATAAAAATTAAATAAATTAAAAGAGCTAGGGGATTCAAAATATAAAATAAATAAGATAAAAATAATAACAGCAAATAAATAAAAGCTCATAGGAAGAATGCCCCTGGGTTCAATTCCCAGTACTTCAACACCCCCTAAAAATCATTCTATGTGAAATATGTGGACAAAAGAAGTCAAGAGTGGGACATAGATGGGTGAGGAGTCCTCCATGGCAGCCGTTACGTGCGAGAAGATGTCTGTTTAGTGAAGTTGGGGGGTGGGGATGGAGAGAAACAGCTGGCTTTATCAGAAGAAGAATTTGCCTCTGGAATGCACTAGTGTCTCTTCTCAGAGGTACAACTTGTGGT
Source organism: Graphiurus murinus (assembly GCA_004027655.1). Taxonomy (NCBI): domain Eukaryota; kingdom Metazoa; phylum Chordata; class Mammalia; order Rodentia; family Gliridae; genus Graphiurus; species Graphiurus murinus. Next base: position 8,457 of record PVLC010036562.1, read on the forward strand.
ATAGAGTCCCTCGTGAATAATCCAACTAAAAGTTCAGCAGGAGGACATCAGCATTGCGCCATGAAACTGAACATTCCTTGTTGACACACAGTCCTCGGGGTGGAACAGACAGCTAGGCCTCGTCAGCCTTTCCAAGCGAATGCTGTTTCGGGGACCACCACGGCCTGGGAATTATGCAGACCGACGAGGCAGCCTTGAAAGCTCTCGGCAGCATTTTGTGTGATCAGCGAAGTCCCAAAATTTAACAGCTGAGCCATGCTAATGAAGTATGGGACTGTGTCTTCTAGAGAAGAAAAGACTCTGGGAAAAGACGATTCTCTTCCTGAATAATAAAAACCAGAACCTGCATCTTGATTATCAGAGTTGGAGGAATTATCACCAGAAAGCCGACAATGCCGTGCAGTCAGAGTTGGCTGAAGGACTCAACCAGCCACAGTGTGCCACCTGGACATCCAAAGGGGACACTGATGTTGGGGGTCGCAAGCCCCACAGTTAGAGTTTGGAAGACATCTGCAATGACACCTCCTCCTGCTTTTGCCCAGGTTGCTCACACCTCCTGGCCTGGAGGTCTCTGATGCCAAGGTGTGCAAAGGTGGTCACCGTGGTTCCCTGAGTCTTATTCGTGGTTGAGTGTGCCCAGGGGCATTCTTAATATCCTAGAAGCTGGGTGGGGCACTGGGGCATCCCTGTTGCCCCCATGATCAAACTCAGAAGTGCAGAGAATCACTTGGGAGACACCAGAGGAATCACCGCATGGCTCGGGGGAACAAGCTACCGTGTGGAGGATTTTAGCAATGAGACCACCTGCTTAAATACTTCACAGCATGCTGTGTGTGAGTGTATGTTCAGCATGTGGCTTTTTTATTACATAAGAACCAGGAATGTATCGTAATACCCATAGTACCCCACATTCAATCTGATGAGAGATGTGGTTAATAAAAAATGAATTTAAGCCGGGCGTGGTGGCACACGCTTGTAATCCCAGCATTTGGGAGGCTGAGACCGGAGGATCTGAGTTCGAGGCCAGCCTCAGCTGCTTAGTGAGGCACTCTGAAACTTAGTGACACCCGGTTTCAAAATAAAGAATAAAAATATAGGGCTGGGGGTGTAGCTCGAAGGTAGAACGCCTTTGAGTTCAATCCCCAATACCGCAAAAAAAAAAAAAAAAAAAATGAATTTAGAGTAATTGTAAGAAAAAGCTGCTGCCTGCCTGTTAGATTTAGGAAAATCACATTTTCCTATAAGCAGAAAAGGGATAAATGCATATTTGTAATCTTTAGGGATCTACTTCTTCTTCTTCTTCTTCTTATTATTATTATCATTATTATTATCATTAGAGAGACATACCTAGGGACTATTTCAAAAAATATCCTTGTAGCGGGCACGGTGGCACACGACTGTAATCCCCACTACTTAGGAGGCTGAGAAAGGAGGATCGCAGGTTAGATGACAGCCTCAGCAAGTCGTGAGACTTTCATCTACTTAGCGAGACTCTATTTCAAAATAAGAATAAAATAGGGCTGAGGGTGTAACTTAGAGGTATAATGCCTCTGTACTCAATCCCCAGTAAAACACACACACACATATAATTTTATATACAAATTAATATATTGATATAAATATATGTTATATAAAATACTTTTCATATATGTTATATAAATAATATATAAAGTCATATATATGTTTTTTATATATAAAACCTTGAAAAACCATCTCAGACAGGAGAAGCCCCAATCAACAGAAAGAGCTGAGCTACAGCGCCTGCCCATGAAACACATTTTCATTCCATTTTAGAATGTTTTCATTCAGCTAAAAATAATGGAACCTTTTATAATCTCATCACACCTGCTCCTTCTTGGAAGGGGTAGTTTTCACCTTTTTTCTTTATGGGCCATTTCAGTAGTGTGTTTGTTTATTCATTTTTTTAATTTTTTTTTTATTTCAGGATTTCTTGATGGAAACATTCATCATGTTTAAGAACCTCATCGGGAAGAACGTCTACCCTTTCGACTGGGTTATCATGACCATGATGCAGAATAAGTGAGTTGAGGGGTGGCCCGCGCCCAGTCTGGGTCTGGTGGGAACAGCGGGGTGACCTTGGTAAGCAGGAGGGTGGCTTTAGTACAAAGTGCTTCCCTCCCTTCCTCTGTGACGGAGATGTTTATCTGGCAACAAGGACATGGAGATAGTGTGATTTTCTCGTGCCAGTGTGGAGTTCTGGTGCTAGGAACTTGGACTTGTCCCCTGGAGGGGAACAGCCTGAGCAGTGAGTCCCCTGGCCGTCATCACAGGCAGAGGGGACCTGTCCATCCACCTGCCAGCTCCTATTAACCCTGTGTGTATTAACCAAAATGATTCTTTTGAACAAAACTTTTGAAAGGACTTGCATTGCGCAGATTTCAGATTTTTTTTTTTTTTGCTTTAACTCATGAGCATTTTCTCCATGAAATATTAAATGTGCTCCTTGTTGATCACCTAGGAAGGCTGTTGGCAAATCTTCCAGTAGTTTGGATTTTATAATTTCCGTAAGCTCCAACAGTGATCATAGGACTCATTTCCACTGTTCGGAATTTTTAAAAAAAATTTTAGATAAATTTCTATTGACCTCTTTTAGGTTTTTATCTTATTGCATTTTTTATGAAGATAGTTATAGATTCACATGCAGTTATGAGAAATAATGCAGGGAGATCTTATCTGCACTTGACCCGTTTTTCCTCTCTGATGGCATTTTGCAGAACTGTAGTACTATTCATAACCCAGCATGGTGCCATGTTCCAGGTGCTGATGTGCAATCATTAGTGTCTGTATTTAGTTCTATATGATTCTATCATGTGTGTATATTCTCAAGTCTACTGTGCACTTCCATAACTACAAATATTCCTCTTTTTGCCCATTTATAACCCCATTTACCTCTCCCGTCCAGCAACCTTGGCCCCTGACAACCATTCATTTTTTCTCCTTTCCTAAATTTTTATTTATTTCACAAATGTTTATATAAACGAAGTCATGTAGTATATAACCTTTATGATTGGCCTTTTCCACTCTCCAAGATTCCCTAGAGTCCAGTTTGAGTTGCTGAACATATTCATATTCTGTCCCTTTTCATTACCATATAGTGTTCCATGGTACAAATGGACCATGGTTTTCTTAGGCATTTTCCTGTTGAGTGATATCTGGGCTACTCAGATTCTGGAGCTAATATGGATAAAGCTGCTACCAGCAGTCGTGCATAGGCTTTTGAGTGAATGTAAGTCTTCATTTCTGTGCCATACATGCTCAGGAGTGCAAATGCTGGCTCCTATGTTAATTGCACGTGAGGTTTAATAAGAAACTGCCAAACTCTACCTTCTCACCAGCAGTGTGGGAGGGGTCCGTTTTACCCACATCTAGTCTTTGGTTGTTACTGTTTTTTCTTTTAGCCATCTGATAGGTCTTTAGCATTTCTCCCTTTGGTATTAATTTGCATTTTCGAGGATGGCTTTGCCTCTTTTTAATTCTGTTTGTCCACCCCATAGACAAGTCCTTAGCACCAGCGGCCTTGACCTTGGCGTCTCTGGGTGTGGCTCCCTTTGGTGAGAAGGGGGCAGAACTGGCTTTGTGTTCCAGGAGCTGTGGGATTCCTAGCCCGCCCGTAAGAGCTAAGTGTGGGGTCTTGCTGGGTGTATCCGGCACATGTTGCTGTGGCTGGAACCCCCTTCCACATGAGGAAGCATTTGGAATATTAGGTGAGGAAGCCCAGGAGGCGGCCATTCCTTGCTGGAGACAGGCCGGGTCCTGGCTCCAGCCTCCCGCCTTTCCACCTGCTGGGCAAGTTTTCATCACCCATGTCACTGTCTTGTGACATTCGAATCCTCACCTAGATAAATAGGGATTTTAAATAAACCAGTCGCATCACCTTCCTTTTTCTCTTTCAAGATTTACTTTTGTGATTGGCAATTTAGAATGCAGAAATGTTTTTGATGGGCTTTTCTTTATACAGCAAAAACAAACAAATCAGCAACATTAACAAAAAACCCACTCGGGTCCAGGAACCAGATCTCTCTGTGATCCCAGAACCAGATCTGTGATCCCAGGAACCAGATCTCGTACTCCCTCCTGGGGCTGATCTGGGCTCCCTGGCCGCCCAGCCATGTCCTGGTGCTCAAGTTGTGCCTTCCCCGCCTCCGGGAGGTCACTGTTCCAACAAAACTCAGATGGGACTGGGTCCCTGAAGCCGTGTTCTGTGGGGCCCTTACCTGCAGGGGCCCTCCAAAGTGAACTGTCCAGACATCTCCCGATGATCCGGAGCCCATTTTATGTCTCCCATCTTGCGTCATTCCCTCTACCTGCTGCCCCAGCCCATGAGCTCCTCTCCAGCCCTGACCCCCAGGAAGGCCACCCCAGAATGTGGGCGGCCACCGAATGTGTGCTGTGCGGCTGAAGTCACAGAGTGCTGTGGTGCAGGGTCCCTTCTCTCCAGAGGTCCCATCCAGCTTCTCCTAGGATGTTCTGATGTTTCTGGGGTAAGGGGTGTCCTGATCCACATTCCCAGGAATCCTGGATCCACCCCAGGCAACGTCAGCTGGAGCACCTCCATGAAGGTGCTGGGGAGGCTGGGTAGTGCTGTGCTCTTGGACCAAACCCTCTCCATCTCGGACTCAGGGAGGACAAGCCTTGGTTTCCAGGATGCAGAACTCTGTGTGGGAGAGACCACAGTATGCCTGGTGTTCTCGGAGCAGTCGCTACGGTTGAGACATCTGTCGCTAAGTCTTGTATGGGGGAGGGGAAGTCTGCAGAGAGCCAGCCCTGTCCTGGACTCTGGTAGCAATGCACAGAGGCCACAGCCTGAAAGCCACCTTGATGGGGAGGGAATACGGTCTATTATTACAAGTTTTACATAAAAAAAGATGCACTGAACTCGTCAAAAATTCCAGACCAAACGTCTAGCAGTGTCTCCTCCATTGGAGCAGCCTGTGGATAGGTGATGAGTCTGCACACACACACACGTGTGTGTGTGTGTGTGTGTGTGTGTGTGGGTGTGTGTGTGTACACATCTGTGTACATGTGTGTGTCCCATAAAGGCAGTTGTGTTGTTGTTGTGTTGTTGTTGTATTTCTTTTCATGCTGGGGATTGAACTCAGGGACTTTCTACCTCCAAAGCTTACCCCAGCCATTTGTTTATTTATTTATTTATTTATTTATTTATTTATTTATTTATTTATTTATTTTTGCAGTACTGGAGATTGAACTCAGGGGCATTCTACCTCTGAGCTACACCCCCAGCCCTATTTTTTATTCTTTATTTTGAAACAGGGTCTCACTAAGTTGCCGAGTGCCTCACTAGGTAGCTGAGGCTGGCCACAAACCCGGATCCTCCGGTCTCAGCCTCCCGAATGCTGGGATTACAAGGGTGCACCACCACTCCTGGCTTATTTATTTTTTATTTTGAAACAGAGTTTTACTAGGTTCCTGTTCTGGTCAGCATTCTCCTTAAATGCTGACCAGATAACTTAGAGGAAAGATTTTATTTTCTTACGTTTTTGGATATCGTCCACATGAGGCTGGGGACTGAGGGTCTTTGGGTATGGTGATGGGAGGCGGAGAGAGGGAGGGTACAAAACTGTGCTCCTCACATCAATGGAGGCCAGAAGCAAAAGAGAGTGCCTGGGGAGGAGGAGCCGTGTACAGTCCCCAAGGCTGCACACTCAGGGAACTATTCCCTCCACCTGCTCCCTGCCAGCCCGGGCAACCGCCCAGATAAGTCCATTTACCCACTGCTGCGATTACAACCCTGATGAATCAATAATATCAACCCTCAATACTAATAAGTGAGCTCTTGAAGGGACTTTTATATCTAATTCTAACAGTTGTTGAGAGTCCTGGCCCCCAAGTACACCTCCTGATTCCCCAAGAATATAGTGGGGCTTTTAACCTCGTGTCCGTACATCACTTTTCCACAAGACTCACCACTTACCTGAGTGAATTTCGAGCACAGAAGCCAAAACTTTGCTACTTCTCTGACTTAACCACTACAAGTGCATGCTGTTAGACAGGGTACTGTCCATTCACGTGCTTTGTAGCTGACCCACTGGGAGCATCCACAAGGAAAAAAAAAAAATTCCTTACCAATATTATAATGAGATAATTTCTCTCTGGAAATTGCATAGAAACCACGAAAGCATTTCTGTGTCACTTCCTGTTTTCTTTGTCTTTTTTCCTTTTTTTTTTTTTTTTCTTGCTTGAGACTTAATAGATTAGTATTTTACACATTGCCAGCTTTGGTTGCCTTCTTCTTTCTGACATGCATGAGAGCCTTCCTTGCCTCAGCAGGATAAGCTGTGGTTCCCAGAAGCTTCGGGAGTCTGTATTTAAGTTTTAATGGCACAGCTGGACATGAAGTTTTACCACCCATGGCTTAGAAATTGAGAAAATCAGCCTCTCTGGCCTCTTAAGTATGTGTGTGCTTGTTCAGCTCTGTCTCCGTGAGCATGCCACCCCTCAATACTCAGGGCTTGTAAAATGTAATTAAAGACAGCATCCATTAGATTTGCTGCAGCAACTTGTAAATCAAGAATCAAAGCTGGAGGATTGAGCGGACATCCCCGAGGACGAGCTGCTTGGTTGCTGTGTGGAAGGAAGCGACTGATCGGCAGTGGCCTGACATTAGAGCTCTGCACGAGGATATGAGAGCGCCAGCTGGCGAGATGACATTTAAGATAAGCACAGTTCAGAAATCGGAGAAGTGTGCTCCTGTGTTAGCATCCGCCATGGTTTAGAATTTCCCGGAGGGGCGCAGATGCTAAGTAGTCACCATTGAAGAGCTCAGGTGGTATGGGAAACACATCTGTCCTGGGGCTCATGTTAGCTGCCTATTCCAGATGTCCATTTCCTGTGGGTAGCTGTCTTGGTTTGGATCTAGAATGGTCCCCAGACAAGCTCCTGTGTTCGCAATTCAGAAATATTCGGAGGTGAAATAATTGAATCGGGTTTCTAACATCATTATTGTATAAGTCCATTGATGGATTAGCAATTTCAATGAACTTAGTGGCTATTAACTGTAGACAGGTAGGGAAACGAAATCAATCTCAATCTCTCTCCCTGTGTGTGTGTGTGTGTGTGTGTGTGTGTGTGCGTGGTACTAGGGATGGTACTCAGGGGCATTCTACCTCTAAGTTATACCCAGCCTTATTTTATTTTTCACTTGGAAACAGGTTCTCACTAAGTTTCCGATAGCCTCAGTAAGTTGCTGAGGCTGGCCACGAACCTGCAATCCTCCTGTCTCAGCCTGAGATTACTCGT